>CAUYQG010066571.1:0-69747 GCA_963574415.1 Tarsius wallacei | reverse complement strand
CACCGCAGCCTCGACCTGCTGGGCTCCGGCGATCCTTCCGCCTCAGCCTTCCGAGTAGCCGGAATTACAGGCGTGCGCTACCACGCCCGGCTGATTTTTTTTATTTATTGTAGAGATGAAGTCTCGCCGAGTTGCCCAGGCGGGTCTCGAACCCGCGGGCTCAGGCAATCCACTCACCTCAGCCTCCCAAAGGCGCGGGATTACAGGCTGAGCCACCGAGCCCGGCACCAGTGCATTCTTAAAGCCCCTACTCTAGTGGGTTGTATGTTTTTGTAAAGTTTTCAAAAGTTAGATTTTTTTATTGTAATGGTTTGAGACCACGGTCTCTTTCCGATCCTATTTTCCTCATAATTTTTGTGTGAAGTATATTAGAATAGCCACCGTTTGGTATCTGGATAAAGGGAAGTTATACTGGGGGATAACTTTTATTTAGGTTTAGGTTTAGGTTTACTGGAATATATTAATATGGCTAGCAGTTCTTTTCAACTTACCGATACTTAAGTAACGCCACACCAGCCATTGCAGTGACAGACGTCTGAGGTGTTATTTTGGTGCTAGACTTTGAGGAAAGGATGGACTGCATACAGAATGATAACTAATAGATAACCCCATTTTTTTTTTCTTTTTGGCATAAGAATGTGAAAGGCATGCTAAAAAAAAGCAAAAGAACACAATGAAGCTTACTGCTTGGGGTTGGGGGGAATATGACCAGCTCTGCATGCCACTGTATCGTGAGTGATGAAGAACCACTGTTCCAGGTCACCACAAGGCCTGACACATACTGGGCTTGCTGGCTGCCATGTATAATCTTTAAATAAACCCCTCCCAGTGAAAGCAACATATTGACCTTGCCAGCTGAAAGACTAAGATAATGATTTGGTTGTAGCACATATTGTGGCTTTTGTTTTGCTTCATGTTGAACTAATACCTGAATGTATTAAGAATTCTAATAGTTAAAGAGTATAAAGTAGTAACATTTTATCTAACCTCAGTTCACCAGATTCCCTTATTACATTTTTTATTTCTGCATTCTCTCAGTGATAGCCCATGTAAGTACTTCCATATAGCTCTTGGCTCTACAAAAATGGTAGCTTACAAAACACACTGTGATGTACTTTTTTCAGACATTCGGGCTTTTATTTTATGGATTTTAAAAAAATTTATGAATATGTTGCTCAGGTTGGTCTTGAACACTGGCTTCAAATGATCCTCTGGCTGCAACTTCCCATAGGACTGAGATGACAGGCATGAGTCACCATGCCCAGTCTATATTATTGATATATTTTATTGTTGCCAGATAATCTTGTCTAAATTATTTTGTCTTCACAACGATGATTTTATTAAACATTTTATAAAATATTGCAGAGGTCATAATTGTTAATACTACTTGCTAAAGTGTATTTGTTTGGTCCAGTTTATTAAAGCATGTCTTGGTTAGGAAAGGCCAGTAAAAGTAGTCCTACTGCAGCTTAAGAGAATAAAATAATTTGCTTCTCAGACACTTAAAGCAGACAGAACAGATTTTAAAAATCAGTTGAAGCGTTTTGATGAATAAAAACTATACTGTTTATGCATTCAGGAGATTCCAAAGGTTGGTTTGAGACATGTAATAATGAAAAGTTACTTCACTATGTTCAAATTAGTGGATTTGATTTTTTTTTCCTTTCTCTTCCTTCCTTCTTTTTCCTTTTGGTATCCAATAAAATTGCTTTTCAACTGTAGAATTTTCAATTTAAATGCATGTTTAAAATTCTTACAATCTTTTTAAACATAACACTATTTTAGTTATTAATTGCAAACACCTTTTCCTTCTCCTGACAAGTTCAAGTATTTTAGAAAGATACAATTAACACTATATTACAGAATGAGTCTTTCATATGTTTAATATATGAGTTTAAGCTTCAATTTAGTTGATGCTCTGGATCAGACAGCCACAAGAAAAACATTATTTAAGATTAAAAAAAATTATCTTAGCAACTGAGTTTCCTAATGGTATCAGTTTCTATTGTTTATGTAAGAATTTGACACAAACTGCTGGGCCAGTTTGCTCACACCTGTAATCCCAGTACTTTGGGAGGCTGAGGCAGGAGGATTGCTTGAGCCCAGGAGTTCAAGACAGAAGTATCATGGTCATGTCCTAGCATCTCATTCTTTGAGACTAAGATGCTCAGTGATGAGGGACCTTGGAGCAACAAAGGGTTAAAATTGTTGCCACATGAATTTTGAGACGACCTCAAGATTCTCTCCCACAAGTACATTTTCTGTGTAATTCCCTCCCCTTGAGTGTGAGCAAGACTGAATGTGAAGTTCACTCCTTTAAATTAAATTACTTCATATGGAAAAAGGTAAAGGGATTTTTGCAATGTAAATTAAGTCCCAAATCTGTTTGCTTTGAGTTTATCAGAAGGGAGATTATCCTTGTTGGCCCTGACCCAATCAGGTGAGCCCTTAAAAGGGATTAGGCTCTTCTTGAACAAAGAAAGTCAAAGGGTGGGGTCATGAGAAGGCCATGTGGTCCCCTATGTGTTGGGGGGGTAGGTGGGGTATGTGGCAAGGATACTGAAAGCAGTCCCCAGTCATCAGTCAACAAGAAAACTGAGACATGTCCTACAATCACAAGGAACTGAATTCCACCAATAACCCGAATCATTTTGAAAGCAGATCTTTCCCGATTCAAGCCTCCAGGTTTTGAGAATACAGCTGGTGGGCACCTTGATCTCAGCACTTTTGAGACCTCAGTGGAGTGCCAGACTCCTGACTCACAGAAACTGTGAAATACTAGACTTGTAGATTTGTGTTCATTTAACCAGCTAAGTTTGTGGCAATTCCTCTTCTTTTTTCTTTTTTGAGTCAGGATCTCACTTTGTTGCTCAGGCTGCAGTGCAGTGGCATGACCACAGTTCATCACAGCCTCAAACTCCCGGGTTCAGGAGATCCTTACACTTCAGCTTCCCAAGTATCTGGGACCACCATGCCTGGTTATTTTTGTGGTAGAAATGAAGTCTTGCCATGTTGCCTAAGCTGGTCTCTATGTTGTCTAGGCTGGCAGAACTCAAAGAAAAAAGTATGAGCTACATGTCGAAGAGGTTGGGCAACAGAGTGAAGGCATTAGAAGATAAAACGTCTTCACTCTTGCTCTTTATCTGGTCAGAGGTCCACAATAAATCAGATTGTCTAAACTTAGAAGCTTAGCCATTTGTTCCAGAAGTCACACTTTTCTTCTTATTTGTCTCGCTTCACTTTTCTTGATTCTATTTTAAAAGATTGTATAGCTTTATCCATAAATTGGTAATCTTTATGAAATTATCAGTAACACTGAAATGCATTCATCTCAAACTGTGCTTTAAAAAATTTAGTATAGAGTTTTTAAATATTGTGTTATTTTATCTTTTAGTACCTTCTACAATTATGAAGTCATCTCTTTAAAATGAGTTCATAACCACTCCTATTCAACATATACTGGAAATCCTAGCCAGAGCAAGAGAAAGAAATAAAAGACATTCAAATTGGCAAGGGGGATGTCAAACTGTCTCTGTTCACTGACAACATGATTGTATACCCAGGAAACCCTAAAGACTCCTCCAAGACAAGACTTGATAAGTAACTTCAGTAAAATTTCAGGATACAAAATCACTGTACAAAAATCAGTAGCATTTCTTTTTTTTTTTCTTTTTTTTTTTTACCCCCGGGCTCAGGCAATCCGCTCGCCTCAGCCTCCCAAAGTGCTGGAACCACAGACTAAGCAATCGAGCCTGGCCAGTTTAGGACACTATTAAAAACTAGATACCCTTTTTTGCTTGGATTGTTCCTTTTATTGAGCCTATTATAAGGATTATAATTGTTAGGTCACAGTTCCAGTGGGGCCTCCAGAATGTTAGGTCAGGCCCTGGGGTGTGGCTGTTGGGTCTGCAATCTGGTGCAGAAACATGCAAAGAATTGCATAGAAGTTAGATGAGAAAATATAGTTTATTTAGAAAGTAAGAGGAAGGACCGGGCTCGGTGGCTCAGCCTATAATCCCAGCACCTTGGGAAGCCAAGGTGAGTGAACTGTCTGAGCCCATGGGCTCAGACTAGCCTGGGCAACTTGGCGAGATCTCATCTCTACAATAAATCAAAAAATTAGCCAGACATTGTAGCGCACCCCTATAGTTCCAGCTACTTGGAAGGCTGAGGCGGAAGGATTGCCGGAGCTCAGCAGGTTGAGGCGTGGTGGCCGGGAGCGGCCAATGCACTCCAGCCTGGGCGACAGAGTGAGACTGCAACTAAAAAAAAAAAAAAAAAAAGAGAGAAGAAAAAGAAAGGAAGAAAGAGAGAGAATTCACCTCTCCAAGGCAGGAGAGGGGAACAGAGATTAGGAAACATGGAGGTAGCCACAGCTCAAAGAGCACATAGCTGAGCACATGGCCACATCAAAGTCTAGTAAAGTAATGACCCCTGGCTGCTCGTGGTTGAGTCTTTTTTTTTTCTTTTTGTCGTCCAGGCTGGAGTGCAATGGCACGCTCATGGCCATCGCAGCCTTGACCCGCTAGGCTCAGGTGATCCTTTTGTCTCAGCCTTCCAAGTAGCTGAAACTACAGACGCATGCCACCATGCCCAGCTAGTCTTTGTGATTTATTGTAGAGACGAAGTTCCACCAAGCCTCCCAGGCTGGTCTCTAACCCCTGGACTCAGGCAATCCTCTCCCTTCTGCCTCCCAAAGAGCTGGGATTACAGACTGAGCCTGTAGCATTTCTATATACCAATAATGATCAAGCTGAGAACAAAATAAAGAGCTCAATCCCATTTACAAAAGCCACAAAAAAATTAAAATACCCAGGAATACATTTAATCAAGGAGGTAAAAGATCTCTACACAGAGAACTATAAAACACTGATGAGGAAAATTGTGGATTTTTCAAACAGGTGGAACAGCACCACATGCTTATGGATTAGAAGAATCAATGTCATTAAAATGATCATACTGCCCAAAGCAATCTACAGATTCAATGCAATTTCTCTCAAAGTACCAAAATCACTTTTCACAGAAGTAGAAAAGAAAAAATCCTAAAGTTTATATGGAACCAAAAAAGAGCCTAAATAGCCAAAGCAATCCAAAGTAAAAAGAACAAATGTGGAGGCATCACACTGCCTGCCTTCAAATTATACTGTAAGGCTTCAGTAACTAAAGCAGCATGGTAATGGTACAAAAATAGGCCAATGGAATAGAATAGAGAATCCAGAAATAAGACCACATGCCTACAACCAACTTTCTTCAACAAAGCTGACAAAAATAAACAATGATGGAAGGACATGCAATTCAATAAATGGTGTCAGGAAAATTGGCTACCCATATGCAGAAGAATAAAATTGGACCCCTACCTCTTGTATTATACAAAAATCAACACAAGATGAATTAAAGACTTAAATATAAGACCAGGAACTATAAAAGTCCTAAAAAAAAAAACCTTAAAAAAGAAAACTCTTCTGGATGTTGACCTAGGCAAAGAATTTATGATAAAGACCCAAAAGTAAATGTGACAAAAACAAAAATGGACAAATGAAACTTAAACTAAAAGTCGTCTACACAACTAAAGAAGTAATTAATAGAGTAAAAAGAAAACCTACAGAATGGGAGGAAATATTTTCAAATTATGCCTTAAAGGATTAATACCTGGAATCTACCAGAAGCTCAAACAACTCAACTTGAAAAAAACAAACAACCCTATCAAAAAGTAGGCATAGAACAGGAACAGTTACTCCTCAAAAGAAGACATACAAGCAGCCAACAAATATGAAAAAATGTTCCGTGTTACTAATCAGAGAAATGTGAACTAAAACCACAATGCGATATCAATGTATGCCAGTAGAATGCTATCATTAAAAAGTCAAAGAACAACAGAGTTGGTGTAGATATGGAGAAAAGTCAGTACTCATACACTATTGGTGGGAATATAACTAGGTCAACTCCTATGTAAAATAATATGGAGATGTTTCAAAGAACTAAAAACAGAATTACCATTCAACCCAGCAATCCCACTGCTGGGTGTCTACCCAAACAAAAATAAATCATTATTTATAAAAAGATACCTGCATTCACATGTTCATTGCAGCATTATTCACAATAACAAAATCATGGAACCAACGTAAGTGCCCATCAATGACTGACTGGATAAAGAAAATGTGATATTTATTTACCATGGAATACTACACAGCCATAAAAAGAATTCATTCATGTCCTTTGCAGCAACATGGATGGAGCAGGAGAACTTCATTCTAAGTTAACTAAGAAACAGAAAACTAAATGCTGCATGTTCTTACTTACATGTGGGAGTTAAATGGACATAAAGATAGAAATAATAATAATAATGGTGGCTCAGTCTGTAATCCCAGCACTTTGGGAGGCTAAGACGAGAGGATTGCCTGAGCCTGGGGGTTTGAGACCAGCCTGGATAACTTGATGAGACCTCGTCTCTACAATAATTCACAAAAACCAGCCAGGCGGGGTGGCATGTGTCTATAGTTCCAGCTACTTGGAAGACTGAGGCAGAAGGATCGCCTGAGCCCAGCAGGTCGAGGCTGCGGTGGCCATGAGCATCCACTGCACTCCAACCTGGTTGACAAAGAGTGAGACTCCAACTCAAAAAATAGAAAAAAGAAAAGACATAACAGACACTGGGGACACTAAAATTGGGGAGGTGACTGAGGGTTCAGAAGCTATGTGTTGGGTACAGTGTTTACTATTTAGGGAATGGGAACACTTGAAGCCCAATCCCCACCAATAAACAATATGTCCATGTAACAAACATTCACTTGTAACCCCCGAATCTAAATTAAAATAAATAAAATGGCTTCATAGCATCTACTTCATAGACTTTATTAGTATCACAAAGTTTCTATTGTCAATTTAGGCTTAGCTTCTTCCTGAAATTTTCTGATCCATGATTTTTCTGTTGATCCTTTTCTGCATAAGTTCTTTAGATTCTTCTAGAGCCCCTAATACTTAAAAATAATTTTTTGACGTATCTTCCCTTGATGTTCTTTCTCATTGAACTCAATTTTTATTCCTTTTCTGAAACATTTGCTTTCAGATTAACTCCAGTCTTTCATTCTCATCATCTTAGTTATCCCTGATGTTTTTGGCCTCATTCTTACTTTCACCCAGCGAAAATTGTAGTGAAATTGTAAGTGAAGCCCTTCCTTCCACCTTCTGCCTCAGGTGCTTTATGGAGAATGTGTGTGCACCGCAGCTGCCAGAATCTCCTGGGCTGCTAACGCCATCTTGATGCTGGTGTGAACACATGTGAAGATGCTCATGTGGCTTAAACATAGGTGAGTGAAGAGTGAGCCATGTTAAGTTGTGGAATTTGATTTTGTTGACCTAACCTAAACCCTGTACAGATTTGTTCTTTCTAACATCTGGTAGGATTTGGAGGGAGTTTTTTTTTTTTCTCCCTATCCCATTGGCTACAAAAACCACTACTGACTTCAGAATAGTCTTTTTTAAAAAAAATTATAACTGTCAAGATTCTTTTGGATATAAGTGACAGAAAACTCAGTCCAACCTGGCTCAGGAAAATGGAAGATTTTTGACTCGCTTAGCTGAATTGGCCCAAGAGCTGGATTCACTCGTCTTTTGACTCACTGATGCCTCATGCTGGTTCCATTCTCAGACAGGCAATTCCCTCATCAAAACACGTCTGTGGGGTCATCTGTTCCAATGAAAAATAAAAATCCCAGAATTTCTTTTGGGCTCAATATATTTCTGAAGAGTGGCTAATGGCTTTTTAATATTGCAGTGATATGAAAGAAAGATATTTTAATGTGCCTCTAAATATTTTTTGGACCTAGGTAACTTTTGTATTAAAATTATCTTACATGGTACATGCCCAATAAAAATGTCAGTTGAGTGATACAAGATCAGATGAATATTTAAGTCCTCATTTCACTTGCTCCAGAAAATGATTTCTAATATAAAAAAAAAAAAGAAAAAGAATAATAAGAAGGAAGAGGCCTGGTATGATAGCTTATGCCTGTAATCTCAGCACTTTAGGAGGTCTAGGTAGAAGGATCGCTTGAGGCCAGGAGTTTAAGACCAGCCTGGACAAAATAGCGAGATCTTGTCTCTACAAAAAATAAAAATATTAGCCGGATATGGTGTTATACCTGTAGTCCCAGCTACTTGAGAGGCTGAGGAGGGAGGATTGCCTGAGCCTAGACAGTTGAGGCTGCGGTGAGCTGTGATCATGCCACTGCACATCAGCCTGGGCAACACAGTGAGATCCTGACAAAAAAAAAAAAAAAAAGAAAGAAAAAGAAAATAGGATGCATTTGATATTTGGGACATAGTTAAACTTACATATTATTCATTGTTTATCTGAAATTCAAACTAAATTGGGCATAATGTATTTTCTTTGGCAACCCTATCACTGTGGCTTACATGGCAGCTCTGGAAAGGGTGCATGCAAGTAAAGGGCCCTGGAACTTAAGTTTCATTAGCCTTATCATAAACTGTCCTCAGATTCTTTTTTTTTTTTAAAAAGCTGTTTAACAATATATGCAGTTTTTATTTGTCCTCAGATTCTAATGCAAGACTTAACATTTGTTCCTTTTAAATAAGATGTTGAATCTAAAGTACCTGATGTGAATAGAGGCCCCAAAGATCTTACGTTCTCTTTACTTTCCTCTTTAAAGCTCATTTTGATTAATTTGGCCTATTATTCCAATGTGGTGAGCTTTGTAAGTCTTAATTTTGTAATGCATCACATTAACTATTCTTCTAGCTTCATATAATCCTTAAATTTGATATGCAGATGATAAATCACTGGCAAATTACCTTGATTGATGGGGTTTGCAAGAACTATCATTATGGGCCCTACCACCTTTAAAATAGAAGACCCAATAAGAACTGGATCCCCAAACTACAGAATTTAAATTAATTCTTTACTCTAGCATTTGTTCTTTGCAATACCAATATTTGACTGGGACTATTTGCGTGCTTTTAATATGAGGACCCTTAGGGAAAAATTTGGGGGTAAGACATCTCAAAGGCAGTTTTTTTTGCCTCACTAGGATGGAGTCAGTATCTGCTTGAAGTCATGCACTATTTCCTTGGCCAATCAGTTAAGGCTAGAGCAGGAGTGTAGGATTTACTCAATACACATAGTGTGAGCTATAGCAACGTAGGCAGTAAAGAATCAGCTTGGGTTACTTTCTCCCCAAATTGGACAAGTGCTTGAGGATTTGTGACTTTCCTCTGAAGTCTGATGAGAACAGGCAACTAATTTTGTCAAAAATCATATAAAAATATTGATGAGAACAAGGCCAAAAAGAGAGAACAACAGCCCATCACTAGGCAAGTCTGAACCCTTTAGGTGGGGATACCGTCATTCAATCATTCACAGCTATTTGTTCTAATAACCTGCTTATTTTACTCCCATCATGTACATGATGTTATCATGAAAAACTTGAATAATACTTTGCTGAAATATAGTTTATACTTTGCCTTCTCCATATGCTCATTTAGCCATACTGTCAAAAACCAAGCCGTGAAGTTAGTCTGCAATGACAAGTTCCTGATGAAGCCATTTTAACTCTAGTCATCACTGTTTCCTTTTCTAAGTGTTCATGTCCTCTTTTAAGAAACAATCTCTTCTAGTATTTTTGTCAAGCTCTCTGATCTGTAATTCAATAAATCTACCTTCTTTCCCTTCTGAAAACTGGAGCAACATTTTCCACTCTTCAAGTCTCCTGGCACCTCTCCTGTTTTCCGTGGTTTTCTGATAATTACCCACAGCGGTTCAGTAATTACAGCCATACGTTATTTCTGTTCCCCAAGATGAGGTTTAACCAAGCCAAGGGATTTGAAACCATCAGAGCAGCCAGATCTCTCTCATGATCACTCCTGCTTCCTGGGTTTCAGATCCCTCTATTATTTTCTCCCCGCTTTTCCTGGGACCATGACTTGGCAGAGGTAGAAGCTTGTGGGATCCTTAATAGCTGCCAAAGGTCACATTTAGTTATGGGTCTTTAAAAGGATTCCCTAATTGTTAGATTCGGAGTCAAAGGCACATTTTATTCTGAGGCATGATTGACAAAAGTATGCTTTATATTCTTAGAGGCTTCTCACAATTATGATAGTTCACTTTTGGGACCACCAAAACACCAGAAGCACAAAACCCACGGAAGTCCATTATTACTCATTTATTATTACTCCTTAAGTGTATTTTCCTTAAATAAATATTTATTATTAAGTTTAATTATTTTTAAACTAAAAGCTTAAAAAGTCTGTTACCCTTTTAATAATGAAAAGAACCTGGATTATTTTTGTGTGTATGTTTGGTTGTTTCTTGTTTCATTTTGTCTTTAATTCTTCCTCGTTTAAATAACGACATTATAATAATGATTTTAATGGCTAAATGCCTCACCTCAAAGTCAAGTAATAGTAGAAGAAACATAAGACTACAACATTACTGGAATGAGAAACCTAAATCTTTGGATTATACATTGAAACATAAAGTGAGAAAAAGAGTATCCAGTTCCAATATTTAAGCAAACACAACCACTAAGACTTTTGATGCTGTTTTTCCATTAACATTGCTGACGTCAGACCCTCAACAGAGTTTCCATAAAGAAATTTAATTTAACATGTCCAGAACACAAGCACTGCTTTAAGAACATTACTCTTTCAACCCCCAAGTCTAGCACAGTGTCTGGCATATGGTAATCACAGAACAATGTTTGTAGAGTTGAATTTACATGCCACATAAAGAATGTGAGTTAAATCTTGGACCCTGAAAACCATCATAATTGTTACAGAGGTAGCAAGGGTTCAGGGGAAAAGAAAAGGTCTTAAAACATAAATTGTGAAGAATGTTACTCCAGCAAATGAAAATACATCCCAATAATGATAAGACTTTAGCTTCTGTTGGCATTTGAAGGGACAAAATAAAAAGCAATTTTTTTTCTGTCTGTGTTCTTGTAAATACTAGTAGAGAAACAAAAAAAATCGGCAGATGGAGGTAGAAATATCAACTTCCTTGCTGTTGGAAAGGAGCTTAAGTGCAGGTAAGAAGAGACCTGGGAAAATAGATCACTAGAATTAGCAACTTACTTAAATCTTGTCTTTTTTCAGCTGAGTTCAGACATGACTACAGAAAAATCACAAGTCCAAGCAGCCTCAACAACTACTGGCCTTCCCACATGGAGGTGGCTCCAGTAACCTGGAAGAAGACCCTGAGCAGGAACTTTCTGGTAGGAAAGGAAGATAAACAAGAGACACTAGCTAGGCCTGTCTGGTTCCTTGTTTCAAAAGTATTAAACAGATGAATTCATTCTAGCTGGGTGTATGCGTGTTAAGGGCGAACAAGAAACTGGTCTTAGGGAAACCAACAAGCGAGAAGATTTGTTTCTACTTAAGAATCTTCTAGGTATAGGATCATATTGTCCACAAAGAGGTCTAGCTTTTTTTTTTTTCTCTTTTCCTATTTGTATACCCTTGATTTCCTTCTCTTGCCTGATTGCTCTAGCAAGGACTTCCAGCACTATGTTGAACAGGAGGGGTGAGAGTGGGCAACCTTGTCTAGTTCCTATTTTCAGGTTGTCGGGAACTTCTTGCTCTTAAATTGGGTAGTGTGTACACGAGCGTTCATACATAGCAATAAATGTTTTATAATTTACATACATTTTACACATAATATTTTATTTGCAACAGTTAGTATATTACTCTAAAATGTAAAGAGGAAAAGTCTGAATATTCATAATTTCATATTTGAAAATAAAATAAAATCATTTTTAAAGGCCAAAAAAGAATAGAGTCTTTTAACACATTTTGGCTTGGGATGTGTTTATGTATTTCACTCCTATACTGGCTTTAGGTGGTAAGCGGGGTTCATATTTTCCCTGTTTTTACAGTTGAGAAATTGAAATGCACTAATATGTCTCACAGTCACTTGAAACCCATTATATCAAAATGAATATGTAATCTGACAACACCCTCCCCAAACTGATTGTTTTCCCAATAGTCAGATAATGAGGAGTAATCTCTGATGATTCTCAGGCTGTAATCCTTTCACCTGAGATTATTTCAACAGCCTTTTAAATCTATCTCTATATCTATCTATCTATCTATACATCTATCTATATCTCTGTCATCTGTTCATTCGTCTGTTCATTCATTCATCCATCTATGAAAGGAAGGGTTCAGTGAGGGAATTTGGAATGAGGGTTCTCTGACAAAACTGTCCTTAGCCTCAGGCCCTGTGACCTAAATGATAAATTTTTCATCCACTTAGCTGGGTGTCAATGGTGTCATTTTGTGGGTGGGAGATGAGGAAGATTTTCTAAAAATAAATGCACAAATCATAAGCATATTCTTCAGTGAACTTTTAGTAAGAAATCTAACCCATAACAACCAAATGGCATACTTTAAATTTTTAAGTGGAAGTATAAAATAAACACAGAAAAGTATGTATATACCATGAGTATACAGCTCAATGAATTGTCATAAATTGAACACATGTGTAAGCAACACCAGATCAATAAACAGAACATCGCCTGTTCTTCTGCTCTCCTATGCTATTCTGATTGTCCTCACGCAAGGGTAACTTTATCTGAATTTCTAAGAGAATATATTAACTTTGTCAGTATCGTACTTTTAATGAATGGAGTCATACAGTATGTAAGTGTCTGACTTCTTTCGCTCAACATAATTTTTGTGAGATATATCCATATTATTGTGTATATTCGCAGATCATTCATTTTCATTAGTGTGTTTTACTACATTGTGTGACTATACCACAGTTTATTTATCCATTCTGCTTTTGATAACATTTGAATAGTTTACAATTTGTAGCTATTATGAAGAGTGGTGAACATTCTTGTTCATATCTTTAGTGCACATTTATATATGTACTTCTGTTGGATTGACGTCTAGAGTGGTCTGGGGGTATGTATTTGTATGTCTTTTGAAGATGCTAACAGCTTTCCAAAGTGTTTACTAATGTAAACTTTTACTAGCAGTGCGTAAGAATTGAGTTACTTCATACCTACGCAAGCTGTGTAGCCTCTCCACCCCCAAAGATGTCCACATTCTAATTCCTGGAATCTCTGAATGTAATACGTGAGTGGCAAAAGGGACGTTGAGGACCCACACTGGAGATCCACTAAAAATTTGGCTTTTCTTTGAGAATCTTCTCAGTTCTCCACTGTTGAACCCTGAATGTTCATTTTAAATGTAAAGATTATTAGGAGAAATTATTTGAACCACTGTTCAAATAATTAGAGGGAGACATTAGAGGAGCTTTGCTTCCAGTTAGTGAAAATCATGCTGAAGTTTTTATAGTATGTCTGGAACAGATGATTCGTTTAAGGTTTGAAAAAAACAAACCCTCTAAACATCAGAAGTTTTTTGTAAAGTCCATTACATCTGACATGATTAGCAGTAAGTAAGATTCATAAACTGTCAGTTTCTCTCACATCAGTCACGTTTTTGACTTTCCACAATTATCTGAAATATGTTTTACAACCACGGGTCAGAAAGTTAGACATGCCTATTAAAGTAGAACTACTTTAAGACAGTACATCTTTATGTTAGAAGACAGGTGAATGAAATACTGAAATCCGTCATGATATAGAACTGAGCTGTGTCAAATATAATCATATTTTAGACTTTCAAGTCAATGAGATTAGTTAGCTCACTAAAGTTCTTTGTTTGATTTACTGTTTCATAAATTCAATCTTCTTATAACCATATAGAAGAGATTTAAACACATTATGTGAATAAACAAAGTACTTTTAGAGATTTTCTTATAGTTATATTTGTTTAAGTTGACACTCTTCCTTTAGATGGCTGTTATCTCTAATTTTATATTGTCCTTTTTTATAAATTGGTTTTTCTCTCTGTGTATATGTTCTGGTTTTTTTCTTCATAGTGTTTCTATTTCCTTCTTACTTTATCTTGCTAATACCTCCTCTTGTCCTCTTCTGAAATTCATGGCTGTTTCCTCTTTCTCTCAAGGATACATAGAAAGTAGTATACATATATGTGTGTGGATGGCTAGATAGATAGATAGATAGATGTATGGTACCCATGCTGAATTAATCAGCTGTGGAGGGGAGAGGAATTGGAGGCCCATAAGAGTTAGGCATGGTCAATTGTGACTATCCCTTAAGCAGTGCAGCTTTTCTTATAAAGAACTGTGTATGCAAAAGGTTCCATGGCCAATGTTCTTAACACATTATTTGTCTTCATCTCAATCTCTTTTCCTGAGCTGTGTCCTTAATTACTGTTGATTTTTCCCCAACTCCCTTCTCCTTTCATTCACTCTAAATTTTCCCTAGGTAATCTCATTTATTCAGTGGCTTTTACAGCATTTGTCTATCTCCAGCCCAATGACTTAAATGGGCTCTAGGTCCTGGACATCACATAGGTGCTCAACTTGACATACTACAAAAGGAATCCATTATTTTACAAGCCCAGGTTGCAAACTGCTTTTTATCTTATGCTAGAACCATGAAATGCCTATAAATATGTATTTTCTTTAAACATAATATTGACCATGTTATAAAACACATACATAGTAATTTATTTGTTGTACTTTCTCACTGTGATGAGATAATCTCTTACTTTACCATAAATCAAATTCATTCATAAGGATATTTTAAAATAAGACAATACACAGGATTATATAGAGATCAGCATGTATTCCTCTTGTTTCTGATTTCCATTCTCAGTCCTCTTTCTCACAGGCAACCACACTTGCCATTATCAGCCGCACCCTTGCAAAGATCATCTTTATCTATCTGTCTGTCTATCTATCTATCTATCTACATATATATATACACACACACATCTATTTTTCTTAAAATGTATATCCTGCTGTGCATACTGTCCTTTCCTTGCTTTTTTTCACTACAATATAATGCTATTATTTACAACTAAATAGCATATTTTGCTTTGCCAAGTACCAATTTGCCAAAAGTACTTTGCTTTGCCCAGTACGAATCTTCCATCTATTTGTCATTTATGTGTATGTTCCTATTACTTATTGACATTCCTTGTCTGCTGTCATCTCCTCACCTTTCTCACCTTTGTCCTTGAGTTGTATATTTTAAAATATTTTGTAAATTTAATAGGATTTCTGAATGGAAAGAAAATCAGATTTTTGTTTTTGGAAACTGTCTTATATTGTTTCTATGATAACTCTTCTCTCTTTGTCTTCTGAAGTTCCTATTTTTTTGAGTCACTGGACCTTCTATATTGATCCCCTAACTTACTTCTTTTTAAAATTTTCCATCTGTCTCTTGAGTTTAGTTTTCTGAAATATTTTCACAAATTTATTTTCCAAGTTTCCTGTTGAATTTGTTTGTTAGTCATAAAAATAAAATACAATAAACCCAGAAATGTTTATAGTTAGAATTTACACAAGGAAAACTGCTTACAGTCTTCTGGTTTGGGTTCTTAAAACGAACTTTGCTGTCATCCTGTTAGAGTTCATTCTTTCAAGGAGGAAATGCTTTCAGCTATTGTTGGTGAATTGCAATTTGTTGCATATACTTTTTTTCTCATTCAAATAATATATTTTTATTACAAGTATTTTACAATTTTTTCACCTGCTATCTAGAGGCCCTGCATTTTTAGTTTTTTTTTTCTAGTATGACTATTCAATTTCTAAACAATGTGCTTATCTTTAAAAACATGCTCTCTTTTCACCAGTTTTAGATCTCATCTACTCATACCTTTGTTTAAAAAATGCTTCAGCTCTTTTACACAATCTCTGCTACTACTTCTCCTTCTCCAATCTTCCAATATAATTGTGTCAGAATTTTGGTAAAACTGAGACTAAATTTTTATATTATTATTATTTGTAAGAATTCTCTGCTGAGTTAAGTGATGGTCTAAGATTACCATCTGTTCATTCCTGGAGAAAATAAATGTCTGTTTTCTCACATGCTTAGTTTTCCATGTGTCTATTGCTACCCACCTGGGCGGTAAATGCAGGACATATTGCCCCCTCCCACAGTGATGACTGTTCCTAGACCGAGAAAATGGTCCCTGGCCAAGGTCTTCTGTGTTCAGTGGAAATGCCCTTGAAAATATGCACATCTGTGAACTCAAAGCAGTTACTGAGAGTAAACATCTTTGTTTCTGCTTCTTGACATGTAATGCTATTGCTGTGTCTTGCTCCCTTTCCCATGCTGGGCATATATCATCTCTCCCTGTCCATTGGGGTGTGGGAAGCTTTGTGCCGACCATTGGCCGCCATCGGCCCTCCCCCTTATAAGTAACAAAAAACCCTTGTCTACCAACCTGACCTTCCGGGTGATTTCTTTGGAATAGGCAAACGTTATGCAAGCGCCCCGACTGATTTGGGGCTGCCACGATACACCTCTTCCCCCAGATTCTCAAACGGATTTGTCAAATGTCTTTTACTATTTTCTAAGCAGTTAAACCCACCAGGACTATGCTTAACCTTGGAGAACATTCTGCAGGGGGCCCTCTTATCTGCTCCAACAGCATCTAGTTTCTCTCCAGGCTGCTGCAACACAGAAGTCTTTCTGGTGTTTCCTCTATTGCTCCTGTCTGTAGGATTTCCAATTTATTGTACCTCACATCTTCCTTCTATGGTATAGCGGCTGTCTCTACAACTTTTCAAGAAGGTGCATGAGAGGTAAACATTTGGAATGTTTGAAAATACATATTCAGTTTCCAGGTTTGAATGACAGTATGGTGGCTAAAAGATTCTAAATTGAAGTCCCTTTTTGCTGAAAATTTTAAATGCATCGCTCTATATTTCACTTCCCCCTATTCTCCCCTCCCCCACATTTTCATTTTGCTGTTGAAAGTCTAATGCTATTTGATTTCCCAATCCTTTGGTTCAGTGAACTGTTTTCTCTTTCTAAAAGTATTTAGAATCTTCTTTACGTCCTGGGGTTCTGATTACATCATGAAATGCTTTGGTGTCTTTTATTTATTATACTGGGCATGTGATAAACCCTTTCATTCTGCAGACTTTTGATCTTGGAAACTGTCTTATATTATTTTTATGATGATGCTTCTCTCCCTGTTTACTCTTCTGAAACTCCTATTTTTGAGCTATGGAATCTCCTGTGTTGAGTCCTTAATTTTCTGAACTTTTACATTTTCCATCTGTTGCTTGATTTTAGTTTTCTGAGATGTATTTACAACTTTATCTCCAAATCTGTTCATTTTTTTTTTAAGTCAGAGTCTCACTGTCATCTAGGCTGGAGTGCAGTGGCACAATCATGGCTCACTGCAACCTCGACCTCCTGGGTTCAGGTGATCCTTCTGCCTCAGTCTCCCGGATAGCTGGAGAAAAAAAATTTAATTTTTGTTTTTAGTGTCCTGAAAGTTTATGCTGAACCACCACACCCGGTTAATTTTTCTATTTTTTTGTAGAGATGAGTTTTTGCTATGTTGCTTAGGCTGGTCTCAAACTCCTGGGCTCAAGCAATCTTCCCGCCTTGGCGACCTAAAGAGCTGGGATTACAGGTGTGAGCCACCATGTCCACCTTTGATTTTTTAACTCCAGTTATTCTACATTTAATTGTTTTAAAGTTCTTACTTGGATTGTTTTTAATAGTCTTGTTATTGCATCATGACTGAAATATATCCTCTAATTTTTTTGAGGATTTTAGTGGCATATTTTTGGAAATTTTCTTGTGCTCCTTGCATATCCTCTTTTTTCTGGGCTCCATTTTCTATTATTTTTGGACTGTTTTTACACTAGAATCTTTTCTCAAACACCTGGCAATTCTTGGCTTCCCACTCATAATTAGAGGGAAGCTCTAAGAAACCAATGGGATTGCTGTGTGTGTAAGTACAGCTTGTTGACTGGCAGACTTCATTGTAGGGTAAAAAGGCAGCCAGGTGCCCTTCTCATATAGAAGATATCAAGAGATATTTCTCTTGAGCTGTTCGGTTTCATAGTGAAGGACCCTATAATCCTCTGCCTTGAAGTGTGGGGGAATGAGTGGGGCAAGCCCTTTGCTCTAACTGCTAAATAATAGGCTTTCTATCACTTCCATTGGTTTTGGTCTTATGCTTTAGCCCAATTTCTGCAATGCCTTTGGCCTTCAAGTCTTGAGGTTTTCTAAGTTTCCATAAATTAACTCAATTCACAGTTGTAATCTTTCTGCAGATGCCCACATCTTAGTATCCCCACACTTTGCTTTGCTAAGTACCAGTCTTCCATCTGTTTGTTATTTATTTGTATTTTATCATTATTTATTGACATTCCTTGTCTTCTGTCATCCCTCACCTTTGTCCTTGAATTTGTATATTTTAAAATCCTTTAATTGTCAGTTGAATAGGACTTCTGGATGGGAAGGAAATAAACACATGGTCAATATCCGTTTGACTGAAATTGTCGTGAATCGGGTGGAAGCCATGAGTACCGAAGGTAACTGGGTAGGAATCAAAGTGCGGGAGTTAGCACACAACTGGCCCTGTCCAAATGTGGTCTAGGGTAGATGAACTAAGCCTGGTTTTTATATGTTTAAAGGGTTGTAAATCAAAATAAGAATATGTGATCGAGACCATATGTGACCAACAAAGCCTAAAACAATTACTATCTAGCTCTTTACTGAAAGGTATTGCTGACCCCTCCTCTAGTGCAGTGGTTTTCCACCTGGGAGCTTTGATAACCTGGGAGCTTTGAAAACATACCTATGACCAAGTCTCACTCTGGATCATTAAGCAAAAACCTCTGCAGCTAAGGCTCAGGGGATGATCCTAATATGCAGCCAATTGTGAAAACTCCATCTAAAATACAGCATCATCAACATCACCAAAACGCTACCACTACCAATAGCAACTTAAGATACAGAAGCATCTAGAAACATATTTAACTAATATATTTCCATGCTTGTTTGATGAGTATTTAATGTTTATTTTTGACAACATTATGTGCACACAAGTTGTTTCTACAAGCCTTATGATTAAAGTAGAAGTCCTTTGTGCTCTTCTTCATTCCATAGGTACAAACTCTTTACAACTTTTTAGTTAATTCTTTGCTTCATAGTGTCTAAATAATGTATTTACATTGCCTCTTCAGGATTTTTCAGTTCTAGACATTTTCTACTAACTCCCTACCATGGAAAGAGGATTTAGTTTCCTCTCACAATTACTCCCTACCACATCCACGCAAGCTTCCCACTCTCCACTCATCCTTTTTTAATTTAACAATTTCCAGTGGAACAATATTCACTTTGTTAAATATATTCATCAGTATGTAGATGCTATTCACAGCTGAGCAATGTTGAACCCAGTGATTATGTTCTTGTACAATTTTATGTTCTTCCCAGAGTTGGTAATTAATTTTGCTTCTGACCGCTATCTTTATTTTTCCATACACATATTATGATTCTCATACCAAACAGTTTCCAATTGTCTAGATATTTTCTCAGTATGGACATCATGGATTCTGTCAATTTCATTTTTGTGAAACAATTTCTCCCAGAACCTGGACTGGAAGTATATCATACCAGGTGCATGGTTGCCACTCTTTTGTTATCTTCCTCGGAGATGTCCCTTGCCTCTGTGTTGTGTGCAGCACTCTGGTTTCTAGAGCTCACACAATCTTCTTTCTTGGTTTAAGACTTCACCTTAGAGCACATTCTTCAGTAACTTTTTGAGAAAGGGTGCATGGGAGACCCCATGTGCTTACGATATGGTATGTCTGAAAATAGCATTATTCAACATGCACATAATTGAGAGTTTGCTTGCAAATAGAATTCTGGGGTGAAATTTATTTTTGCTCATATTTCTGTGGCATCATTTCTCCATCATACTACTCCCAGTCTTGCTGTCTGAGCAATCTGAAGTCATTCTTATTTTTTATATTTGTGGTATAGAAGATTACATTTTCTGAAAAATATGTTTTGTCTCATATGTTCTTCTACAATGTGACTTTTCCACTTGCCTACTTCCTTTGAATCTGAGTGGCTACTGATTTGCTTATATCCAATACAATATGTGGGAGAGATGTGGGAATTTTGAGGCTTGGTTAGAAATAGCAGTGTGCTTTTTGCCTTGTTTGTGGAGACTCTTGTTTGTAGAACCCCACGTAGCAATGTAAGAAGTCTGACTACCCTAAACATTGTGCTCTAAGGAAACCCAAGGCAAATAGAGAGGCCTCACGGGGTTCTTCTGTCAACAGCCCTAGTTGAGGTTCCAGCTGACAGCCAGCATCAAATGTAAGATACGTGAGGGAATGAGATTTCAAAAGAGCCCATCCATCTCTAGCTGTTGTCTTCCCAGCAGAGTCACAAACGTTGTGGGGAAGAAACAAACCATTCCTACTGTGCCCTGTCTGAATTTCTGACCCACAAAATCTAACAGCATAATAAAATTGTTGTTTTAACACGCT
The DNA here is from genome assembly GCA_963574415.1 of Tarsius wallacei. Taxonomy (NCBI): domain Eukaryota; kingdom Metazoa; phylum Chordata; class Mammalia; order Primates; family Tarsiidae; genus Tarsius; species Tarsius wallacei. The sequence goes on along the minus strand of CAUYQG010066571.1, from coordinate 49,382 downwards.
AAGTGTTGGGAGAGTTGTTTACATGACACTAGTAACTGGAAAAGTATGTGACAAAAAAAAATTGAAAGCTTTTAAAATTTAATTTTTGTTTTTAGTGTCCTGAAAGTTTATGCTGAACATTTTGTTTATTATGCTAGGTAATAAGTTATCCTTTTCAATCTGAAAAAATGTATACCCTTCAGTTCTTAGAAATTTTCTTGAATTACTTGGGCAATGATCCTCCCCTCACCCCGTTTTTGAGTTCCTTTTATTTGGTTGTCTTATCTCTGGGCTAATAATCTTCTAATTTCTCCTCTTTTCGTCTTTTATTTTACAGCTCTCAATATTTTTATTCTAATTTCTGGGAAACTCTTTGAATGTTATTTTCCTAATTTGTAACACAGTTTTAATTTTCAAAACTTTTTGGGGGGACATCTTTTTCTTTCTAAAATGTGGGCAATATCTCTTCTTATCTATACTAAGACACTGGTAATCATTTTTGTGGTTTGCTCATTTTTCTTTCTTTTTAAATATATTTATTTGTTTATTTATGTTCAGTTTTCTTCTACTTGAATACTCTGTGTTGCTTTTATCTATTTATTTGTTTTGGTCTGTCTCTTTGATGTTTGCTGATCCTTGGTTGTTTTCTTGTTTTTTTTTTTTTTTTTGTTTTTTTCCAGTTCTTGGTTGTTAAGAATAGGACACTAAACATGAGGAAGAGCGGTTGATTGTGGGCTTTACTACTTGATGTTCTGGCTAGGTCATTTCATTGGGCAAGTTCCTGTGTCAATACTTTAATCTTTTTTGGAGGGGAGTGGAGGGTGGTGGGGGGGAGCTGGTCTGATTCTAAAAGAGTGATTCTCCAACTTCCTGCCTGAGCGGAAAGTCTGGCTGTTAGCATTCTGGAAGTCAAGTGGGGAAGTAGTCGATTGCCATTTCTACACAGTAATCTTAACTTCATCTGCCCCTGATGTCTACCAGCCCAGAGATCCTCTGTTTTGCACTCTGAGGAATAAACTTCTAGTCTCAGGGAGAGAGGACAATTATTTTTCCTATTTGGCGTGGAATTTGGCTTTTAGGATTTAGCTTTCCCTCTGCTAAGTCAGTTATCGCTTATCTATCTCTTTTACAGCTTCCACGGTCTTGTGACTGTCATTTTCCTTTCTTTTCCCTTCGTCCTTGGTTGATATGCTCTTTGAGACAGCTCTTTGCTATGATCTTAATGGAAACCAGGGAGGCAGAGAAAGTAAACATATGTACTCAGTCTACCTTCTCTACTGTTAAATTAAAATATGTAAGTCACAGATTTCTCTATAGTAAAATTTAGGATTGGTGAGCTAATCTAGATATGTCTCTCTCTTGAATTCCTTTTTGTATAAGATTATTGGTTTTTTTTCCCTTTTAGTTGGGGATCTTACTCTGTTGCCCAGGCTAGAGTGCAGTGGTAAGATCAGGGTTCACCATAGCCTTGATCTCCTGGGCTCAAGTGATTCTTCCACCCAGCCTCCCAAGTTGCTGGGACTTCAGGTATGTACCACCACACCTGAAATTTACAAAATTTTTGTGTGTGTAGAGAGAGGTCTTGCTTTGTTGCCCAAGCTGGTCTCGAACTCCTGGATTCAAGCAATCCTCCTGCCTTGGCCTCCCTAAGTTCTGGGATTACAGGCATGAGTTACTGCACCTGGCCAGATTATTGCCATTTTGAATGTTTTAATTTCTTCATTCAACTCTGAGAAGTGTATTCAAATTAGTAACAGCTTCCAAGGAAAAAGACTATTTGCAATAAATATACATGTTGATTGTAGGAGAGACCTTGACTCAAGAAAAATCCAAGTATAAAGTACTGGAAGTATTTGGGTTTTGGGAAGCTGTAGTAATTAAATGCAAGAAAATATGATTGAGAACTTTTAGCAACAGAGCAAAAAGAGAAAATGACTTCATTAACAATTTGTCTTATATGTTGACCCTGCTAATAGTAAGAGAAAAATGAATAATCATAGATTTATACCAAATTTTATGTAAAAGAAAAGAAAATCATTTCATTTTGACTTCTCTGTTAGTATCTCAGGAGTAATGAGTTTGACATTTTTCATTCTGAATTCCATCTGGCCAAACATTTGGATTTCATCTCTGTTATCAAGGAATTGAAAATGATGACATGTTGTGAAATCATCTAGATTGTCTTTTATAATATTTAATTGAGAATTTATTTTTAAGTGTTATAGTACATGTGCCAATCTACAAGAACAAATTCCAAGAACTTTCTTGGACAAGACAAAAGGCATATGAGGTTTCTACACATATTTTCTGGAAACAGTGAGGGGAAAAATCCAGCTTGTCAAAATTAATTGCTGAAGGATTTAATTGCACAAATGATTATTTAAAATGTTTCTTTTTTGGAGGATGTTTTGAGAGGGAGGAGGGGCATATGGCTGCCAACTAAATATTTTTTTAGATCTATTAAAATACCTGATTTAAAAAACGAATTAAAAAAAATTATTTTTTTACATTTCTACTGTAAGTTGCTCTGACCATCTCTGGCTTCATGTGGCCAGTGCCAGATAAAATTGTGTTCATGCACCCTAGAGTTGATCCAGTCATTCCTTCTTTTCTGTTTGGCACTCCATGTCCTGATCTGATCCTGTTCTTGGTTCCTAACATCTGGCCTGGGATACTGCCCTTACTTGCTCCTTAAATCTGAGGCTGATATTATTCCCCTGGTACTGACAGTTGGCTCTGCTCCTTGACCTCCATCTGCTCTCACTCCCTGTAACGGACTTGCTTGAATCTCTCTAGCTCACAACCCAGCATGGTTCAATGTGGCCGCTGAAAAAGTATATGCCTGGGTGTCTACCAGGTTTGACCTGGTTCTGCCAACCAAACTCAGACTGCACTGGCAACCGGGGGTGAAGAGTAGTTTCTTGGTTTGCAGGATAATTTGTTGTGCACTGGGTGAAATTTCCTTTATTCCTTTAAGCACAAATGCTAATTGTCTTTGATACATAATTATAAGCTTTTGGTGAGCTCAGTGGTTTCTTATTTAGTTTTCACTGGGAATGAATTACAGCCGTCACTCCACACAGGTAGAAAATTTGTTCCAGGACCCCTTGAGTGTAACAAAATCTATGCATACTCAAGAACTGCAGTGGGCCTTGTGGAACTGCACATATAGAAAGTCAGTATGGCCAGGTGCGGTGGTTCAAACCTGTAATCCTAGCACTTTGGGAGGCGAGGCAAGAGGATTGCCTGAGCTCAGGGGTTCAAGACCAGTCCGGGCAATTTAGTGAGACCTCGTATCTACAATGTATCAAAAAATAAGCTGGGTGTGGTAGCGCACACCTGTAGTTCCAGCTACTTGGAAGGCTGAGGTGGAAGGATCGTCGGAGCCCAGTAGGTCGATGCTGGGGTAACCGTGAGCATGCCACTGTACTCCAGCCTGGGTGACAAAGTGAGACTCCAACTAAAAAAATAAAAGGAAAAAAAAAGTCAGTATTCACAGGTTTCGCATCCCCTCAATATGTGATTTTAAATCTGTGTCCAGTAGGAAAAAAAATATGTGTATAAGTGTAACTTCACAGTTCAAACCCGTGTTGTTCAAGGGTCAACTGTACTTTAATTTGAGGAAATATTAATTAGATGACAAACAAAATAAATAATTTTCAACTCTAACTTTTATTTTATTTTTTTGGTAGACATGTGGTCTCACTTTGTTGCCCAGGTTGCTCTCGAACTCCTGGCATCAAACTAATCTTCCCACCTCGGCCTCCCTGCCCCAAACTTAACATTTTAAAAATTCCAAAATGTCTTGGTAGAACTTGACCTGTGTATACAAAAGAAAAACAACAACAATAATAATAACTCCCTTGTCTTGAACAAGGGCACTTACACACACTAAAGGAAACGTGTGGATGGTAGAAATAGAAAATGAATACAGAGTTTGCCTGCTTTTACTTTTGCCATTTTGCTGGCTTTTCTAAATTTTGCTTTTCAGGTGAAATCTGAAGGCATATTTGTTGATGAGATGTCTGTTTTTCTTGAAAAAAGTTTTCATAATAAATCTAAGGAATTCTATTCTTATGTTCTAAAAATTAATTGAAGATCTTTTTTATATTTTAAAGAGTTTTAAGTTATAAAACGTAGAACCTATATTCAAACATAATTATGTGGAAAAAAACTGGAAACTATAATCTTAGCTGTGATTCAAACAAGTTGTGATGATTTTAGAAATGATAATTCCATCTGACATAATATCTAGGAGGAAGTGGTTATACTACACAATTTCTAAGGACTGCCTTAGGTTTATGGTTCATTCTCACTTATTTATCCAACTAATGACTCATATCTTTATCTCCAGCTCCTACCCAGTCCTGACAAAATTGAGAAATATGGCCAGGTGTGGTGGCTCATGCCTCTACTCCCAGCATTTTGGGAGGCGAGGCTAGAGGACTGCCTGAGCCCAGGAGTTTGAGACCAGCCTGGGCAACATGGCGAGACCTCATTTCTACAATAAATCAAAAAAATTAGCTGGTCGTGGTGGTGCGTGCCTGTAGTCCCAGATACTTGGAAGGCTGAGGTGGAGGGATCACCTAAGCCAAGCAGGTTGAGGCTGTGGTGGCTATGATTGCACCATTGCACTCCAGCCTGGGTGTCAGAGTGAGATGCTGACTCAAAAGACATAAAAAAAGAAAGAAAATATGTGCAAAGCTATGTTTTTCGTGTAACTGAAAATATAATGACTATAGCATCATGATATACATATAAATATACCTTTATAATGTAAAATAGAAAATTATGTGTAACTCTGTGGTATTTACACAGGTAAAGATCAACAACATATTAAAGACGACTGTGTAACTATTATGGTTACATGTCTGAGTGTTCTATGCCTGAGTGTTCTGTTAAAGGGTTAGCAATTTTGGGTAAATGATAAAATAAAGACAAAAAGGTATATTGTTTTGTAAAAATTATGTATCTTTCTCTTATCTCAGCAAAATCGCTTGCAATCAAAAGTTTCACATAATCTGCAGTCTAATGAAACTAATGACATAAAAACAATATTTTTGAGTTTTTATTAGTTTTAAGTTAGATAAACTTTATTCTGCAGTGGCAGTAGCTACTAAAATTATCAATAAATTAAAGCAATATTTAGATTAAAAAATGAACTAAGAATTAAAAAAAAATATTTACTTATTTATTTTGAGTCAGGGTCTCACTCTGTCGCCCAGGCTGGAGTTCAGAGACCACAGCCTTGACCTCCTGGGCTCAGGTGGTCCTTCCGCCTCAGGCTCCCATGTATCTGGGACTACAGGTGCAGGCTACCACACCCAGCTAATTTTCTTATTTTCCTTGTACAGACAAGGTCTTGCTATATTGCCCAGGTTGGTCTCAGACTCCTGGCCTCAAGTGATCCTCCCACCTTGGCCTCTCAAAGTGCTGGGATTACAGGCATGAGCCACCACACCGACCAGCTAAGAATTTTTCATACCATGTAAAAACATTAGGTAGTGATCAATTATGACAAATTACCATCACAGGTTCTTAAAACTGGTTTAAATTTTCTTACAACATATATTACAACTTCCACTGTCTTTCAGAGCAAAATACATAATATCAATATGGTATTTCTTAAGTTTTTTATCTTTTGAGTTTTCAATACTAACATACTCTATAGCAAACCAAAAATAATATGTTGCTCAATTTTTTCAAGTCTTTCTTCAATCAAAACTCTATATTGAAAAATACTGAGCAGAAAATATTTTCTTTAGAAATTGGTTTTGAGATTCTTAGACACAAACTTCTTCATAGTCAATATTACAAAAGCTTTTGCTTTTCTCCTTAAATTCCTAAGATTTTATTGAAATAGCATTTTGCTGCATGTTTTGCATGCATTTTTACTCTAAAAAAATAAAAAGTGTGTAGACTTTACAAAAGTCATCAACCTAGTTTTTTGAAAATTTTTGTTAACATCTTTGATACCAACCAACTTTATACTGAATAACCGAGGTCAGCAAAAATTTTAAATTAACTTCATTTTTTGCTAAAGTGATTTTTTTCCATGTTTAAGAACCTTCTGTGGTTTTGCTTAGTTCTCACAGTCTACTGACTATTTTATCTATAGTAAATTGATTTGCATTTTGTTTATATAAATTCTAATTGTACCTTGTCTAGTTTCATTTTCATTTTGTGTCTGAAAGGTTATAAAGTCACATTTGGTATGTGTTTCATCAAGATGTTCCATCTTTTGTCATATCCAGAAAATATTATATATAATCTTTGAATTATTCCGAAAATGTCATCACTGCTGGCACAGTTGGGACCTATTTCCCTGGAATAAATTCAAACCATGCACTGTACAAAGCCCAAGAAATGTTTTTGCAGATTCAGTGAAATATTGAACTCGAACCTTTTTAAAATTTATTTATTTATTTAATTTTTTAAAAAAATTTGAGTTAGAGTCTCACTCTGCTGCCCAGGTTGTAGTGCAGTGGCACCCTCATGGCCACCGCAGCTTCAACCTGCTGGATTCAGGTACACCTCAGCTTTCCAAGTAGCTGGAGCCACAGGTGCTTGCCACCATACCCAGCTAATTTTTTGATTTATTGTAGGGATGAGGTCTTGCCAAATTGCCCAGGCTGTTCTTGAATCCCTGGGTTCAGGCAATCCTCTAGACTCAGCCTTCCAAAGTGAAAGTGTTGCGATTATAGGTGTGAGCCATCGTGCTGGGTCAAATTTAATAAGAATGTTAGTGCCATTTTCATAAGTTTCAAGGATTCTCAGCCTATCCAGACCTTTATGAGAAATAGTAAATGGCTGCCATTTAAACCGCCAAGTTTTGGGGTGATTTGTTATGCAGCACTATTGTGGCAATAGGTAACTGATACAGAATTTGGTTTCCTGCAGCAGAATGCTGCTGTGGTGTTGTGATATGTGTTGGTTTTCTCCCTTGCTTCCTGATTAATAACTCCCACAACCCTTGCTATAGTCTATTGTTACAAAAATGTTGGGTATGGTAGGCCTCAGGAGCAGGCCTCAGAAACAAAATCTCTCCAACCTTTCCCTGCTCTTCTTTCACCTGCCCCAAGGTAGGACTCTCATTTTGGTCTTTTCTGCTTTCAGACTGATTCTTAAGACTCTCCTCAGAGAGGAACCTGCCCCATACACTGGGGGAAGGAATGCTGACATTTTAAAGCTATAAAAACCCAAGATAACTGGGTTCCTGAAGCTTCTGTGTAGCTGAACACATGGAAGTTCCTAGAGGGTGGCACCCAGAGAGGGCATGGAAGTGCTGCCCTTCCCCTGTATCTCACACTTTGTGTCTCTTTGTCTGTATAATTTGCAGTATTCTTTATAATAAACCGGAAAATATTTTCCTGGAGCCACTCCAACAAATTAATTGAACTCAAAGAAGGGGCCATGGAAATTTCAACTTGAAGCTGATTGGTCAGAAGTTCTGGAAACCTGGACTTGTGACTGGTGCCTGAGGATGAGGGCAGTCTTGTGGGAGCCCTCACCCTGTGGAATCTGACACTATCTCCAGGTAGACAGCGTTGGAAGTGAATTGTAGGACAGCCAGCTGGTGTCCACTGCTTGGTGGTGGAGAGACTCTCCACATACGGTCACAGAAGTCTTCTGTGTTGATTGTTGTGGTGTGAGAGCAGAGGGAAAAACTTGGTTTGGGGGTTTCCTAAAGGAGCTACCATAACAAACACCTGGAAGATAGGGTACTGGCTTCAAGTGGCAAACAGTCTTAAAAAGTGGCAAGGGAACTTAGCAAAGCCTAGAAGAGAGCTTAGGAAATTGCTATTGCAGACTGGAAAAATTGTGTCCCATGTTAACAGTGGCAAAACAATGTGAAAAACTGTCACCTGTGGTAACGGGAAAGACAGGTAATGCACCTAATGAACTTTTGGATTTGAACAAAAAGATTTCTACATAGACTATTCAAATATGTATCACTTACTAGCTGCATATAATAAAATGCTACATGAAATAGATGAGGTAGAGAAAGCATTGGTAATTTGCAAGCAGAATTTAGAGGGAATACAGAGGGACCAAGACTTATGGCTTGGAAAATAAAGTTTTTTCTTATCTTTATCCACCTGAATCAGTAATAAATTATCAAAGTAATATTGGAATCAAGGAAAAGAAAAGGGTTTGGTTGAAAAACTCTTGTTTAAGACCTCTGAAAGAATTAAGGTGGTGCCAGGTATACCTCTGAGACAACAAAAACCTTCTGGAAATCATAAGGGTCTTATCTCCCAGTAGCCTGACCTAATCAAAACAGCCAAGATTAAGTCTTGAGAACGAGATTTGTTTTAATTGTTGGTGTGAATTTTGCCAAAATTAGATATATGTTAATTGGATTCATAGGAAACTTACAAAACATTTTTAGAGGCTTGTATTGGTAAGGGTGCCACTAACTTGGACTAAAATGATGTGAGACTAATGAAAAATGTGAAAAGGTCTCTGAAATCATAACTTTCTTTGAGCAGAAAGTAAGCTGAAAAAGTTGCTTGAAGCGAACACTTTTCCTTACCCTCTCATGGGAGTTTTAATAAAGCAAGGAACAGATGGGTTATGCTATGATACAGATTTGGTTCTTGGATATTGATATCATGCAAAAAAAATGAAAAAGAAAGACTGAACAAGATGCAAGAAGGCTTAGTAAATGGCAGTAAGACTGATTTAAAAAATGATAGAGGGAAAGGGAAGAAAGTAACAGAGGGAGAGAGAGAGAAAAGGGGCAGATAGAAAGAGAGTCATGGAATCTATTTCAAAGTAAGGTTTTATCCCATTAGCAGTGGAGAGTAAGGTTAATGCTCTCCCACTCCCTTCTCCAACCTTTGAGAGGATGGTAGGGGAAATGATATAAAGAAAAGGTGAGTTTTAGACTAAAGATGTAGAGAAGCTTGGTTTGAAATAGTGGTATATAGAGAGTGATAAGTTCCTGTTTTCATAGAATAGTCATGTTTTAATGCCTTAGAGCCTGTCTTAGATACCATTTGTCCTGTTTAAAACATCCCATTTTGGACAGCAATTTCTCTGGTCATCTTACACAAATGATCCTTGGAAAGGCTTTTAGAAGGAATAGTAGAAATTTGAGTTTGGGAAAAAACACTTATGTGTTCAATATATGAATGAATGAGATTACCACTAGTAGTAAGAGGGGAGAGGGAGGATGAAGAGGTTTTTTTGTCATTATTTATTTATTTTAAATTAAGAAACATAGACTTATTAAAGGGAAGACATGTTGTGAAGGGCACAATAGGTAAGACAGCAGCGATAGTGTCTACTGTCTGCTGCTACAAGAGTTAAAAAAAAATTTTTTTTTTTCAAAGACAGGGTCTTGCTATGTTGTCCAGGTTCTCTCAAATTCCTAACCTCAAGCAATATGCCCACCTTGGCTTTCCAAAGTGCTGGGACTACAGGCATGAGCCATCATGCCCAGGCAAGAGAGTCTTAAGTTTGTAGGAAAGTTCAAACTTTCCCTCTGAAGTTTCAGTAATTGAGTCCGACTGAAATAAACTGACATTAGACAGATTAATAGGAGAAAAGGTATACATATTTATTATGTGCTCATGTTCATGGGAACCACACAAAACATGTGACTCAAAGAAGGGGCCAGATGGTTGCAGCTTAAATACCCTTTTCACAGGGGAGAGAGAAGTGGGGGATGCAGGCAATTTTAGGGGAAGAGTAAATAATTTTTAGGGGAGATGAGTGGGCCTGAAGGACAGACGATAACCTAAGACAAAATTCATCTGGGCCCTGGATATGGTGCCTACTCTAGTCTTCCTTCCTGTGACAGGCACCAATTTCCCCTGGCTGGTGAGATATTTGGGGAAGAAATTCATAACAATTGAATATCTTCTGAGAATCTGGCCTTAGATAGTTGGAGAACTTCAGCATGAGCCCTTCGCTGCATTTTCTGCTCCCCAGGTGCTCTCAACTTGAAGTCCAAAGCTGCGTACTATAATATGTTATTTTCTTTTTTTTTTTTTTGAGTTGGCATCTCACTCCATCGCCCAGACTGGAGTGCAGTGGTCGCTATTTTCTAAGCCCCAACAAGTTATTGGGGGCAAAGGATCCTCAGCGTGTAAGATAAAATGGCACCAGTCACCTTTTAGGTGACTATTAGTATCACCATTAGTATCTTTGTGGATAGACTCTGATTTCTGGACATAATTTATCTAAGGACATAATTTATCTTGTTTCTAACCCAAGAAGGGTCAGTGGCTTGCTTAGTTCCCCCATGTGAAAACAGTGGCAGTCCCCTAATTTAAGATCTTTATCTGCTAAAAATGATTTCTTTGTTTATTACTAAGTTTAAACATTTCTCCTCACTTCAATATTAATTCCTTTTCAGTATATTGTCTCCATTTTAGAGACTCATTCACTGGTTGGAGTATAGTTTTTCTTTCCTTTTTATTTTTCATTTTGTGAGAAAGCAGGATTTATTGAGAGGACAGAAAAGCTCCCACAGTGGGAGGGGACCCGAAGGGGTTGCCTCTCTTTCAATTAAAAAAAAAAAAAAAAGATTTCCATGAGCCATCTTTCATGTACTCAATTTTAATAGAGTCAAAGCAAATACCAAAAACACACCACACACACACACACTCACACATACACACACACAGAGGGAGAGAGAGAGAGAGAGAGAGAGAGAGAGAGAGACAGAGACAGAGAGAAAGAGTACGCATGCGATTGAGAGAGATAGACTTCAGCAGTTTTGTAATCTTGCTTTAGGATTACTTTACTGTTACAAGAATTGTCTAGACTTGACAGGTATAAATGAAATGAAAGACCACAAATATAGGTCATGCCCACCCAAGACGCTATCAAGCACATACTCTTGCTATACTACTGGGACTTAATAATTGCTGTCACATGACCCTGGAAGTGTGCCACATGGATAAATATTTTTCCTCCTACTTGTTGCAGAAGTTGGCCTGGGCAGGTCATGCACTGAAATTCCAAAGCTTGCCAGTAAAAATGTTTAGTATACTGAGGCAGAACCCAGGGGAGCTGCCATCTCTGGAGGGGTCTCCTTCTGACATGGGATGTCATTCTTGAGCCCAATGAGTATGTTAGAGTTTTGGAGAATTCTAGTGGATAGATTCCATTTTTCATGTGCAATCTTTCTAACCAGTCACATGTTTTCACCTCCTGAATTTTAGAAATGTAATGCCAAAGTCAAAGTTGGCCAAGCTTCATTGAAAAGATGTGAGACATGAGAAAGGCCTTAAGGGTTCAGTTACACTAACCCAATGAAAAGAAATAGTTTTCATTGCACTGTGGAGGATAAATCAAGTAGATTTGGACAATTCAACTACTAGCTTCTTTGGGCTAATTATAGTTGCATGATAGAAGGAAACTTTTAGCTAGGCTAGGAGAGTAATTCTAGGAAGGAAAACAGACAAAAAACAAAACAAAAAAGTCACACTCAACAGCTATCGATCTAAGTATTTTGTCAACATGTGTGAAAGACAGGCACATATCTGAAGGCAGAGTGTTTTCTAGTAAATGGTAACTGATGATTCCCCTGCAGTGCTCCTCCAGAATGTGGCTTCATCTTTACAGTAAGAATCCACTAGACAAAAGATTTGACGTGGCAGGGCATGGCAGCTCATGCCTGTAATCCCAGCACTTTGGGGGTGCTGAGGCAGGAGGATTGCTTGAACTCAGGAGTTCAAGACCAGCCTAGACAACATAGTGAGACCTTGTCTCTACAAAAAACAAACAAACAAAAAAACAGTCAGTGTGGTGGTGTGCACCTATAGTATCAGCTACTCAGGAGGCTGAGGCAAAAGGATTGCCTAGGCACAGGAGGTCGAGGCCGAGGGGAGCTGTGATTGTGCCACTGCACTCAAGCCTGGGCGACAGAGTGAGATATTGACTCAAGGAAAAAAAAAAAATCTAGAGACTAGAAGATAATTATTTTGGTTATATAGTGCCTTTGTATATTTAGGAAAATTTCTTAATTTATTGCTAAAAGATATTTTTAAAACTTTATGGGATCAAGATAATTATTAATTATAGTGAGAAAGTAATATTCTGATGTGTAACGTGGTGATTGAGAAGATAGGGATGGGAGTGTTGGAGGGGGTAGGCATACATGGGAAGGTGAGGGGGTGGTCCCAGACTATCCTGAGCTACTTTTCATTGGCTTCAGTCTACTTTGAATAGGTGTGAATTACTATCAGCAGGAGGACATCTGGTTGAAGAAAAAGACGGTACATGGGTGCACAGTGGTAGAGCAGTTTCATATGATGAGACAGCCTGGTATCTGTCCGAGACATTGGGTGACCCAGTTGGTCCTTTAGTCATCTGAGTCATGGAAAAGAGGACTCCAGGCATATGTTGTTAGATTAGTGTTTATGAGGAGATAGTGTGGTACTCAGATGACCAAATCCCATCCAGAGCTTGGTGAGAGTTTTGCAGGGAACTGTGTGAGCCAGGCACTCTCAGGATATTTGAGGGCACCATGAAGGCTCTTGGACTTCTGTAGAGTTTTCTTATTTTGCAACACTGAGATGTGCAACTAGCCACCTCCAATACCTCATCATATCCAGTTGCCTCTCAGGCAGTATAAAATGATGACTCAGGCCAGAGACGAACATAGCTGAATACATGAGAGCCATTACTTAGAGACTCAAAAGATCCTTTGAGTTGGGGGCAGGTATCCAATTGGGGATTTCATTAAATGGTACATAAGATACAGGTGTTGTGGCTCAGGACATGTTACCCCAAAATATGACTGTAGAAGACCACAATATACCACCCCAAAATATACTTCTTTGGCATATTATTTTGAGCTGGTTATCTTGAGAAAATGTAGACACAGAATAGCTCTGTGACTCTGAATAGCTGGCCTTTTGTAAAGGAAATTTACATCTATAAAGGACATTTTCATTAGTAGAGGTATTTGTACTGGGAAGAAAGCTACTCAAGACAATTTTTGTCACCTAAGAGGCTCTTAAATGCATAGCAAGGCAACTTCTTTTCATCATACATTTCCTCCCCTCACCCTCCCATAATTTGTCTCCACCACCACCAGAAGCCCCAAGTTCCTTTCCTTTCTGTAACTCAGGATGCTATATAAACTTCCATCATCTGATCCTTCTTTGAGTCTCATATTTCTGTGGGACTCCTGGGCATACATATGTCGTTAAAATGTTTTTTTCTCCTGTTAATCTGATTTATGTCAATGTAACTCATAGCCCAGCAAACGAACCTAGGAGAGTGGAGAAAAGTTATCTTTCTCTCTCCTACACGTCTTATCTAAAATAAGCTAGAGCCAATGAAATGCAAGTTACTATGTTAATTTGATCCCATTTATAAGCATAAGTTGATAAGGTCTGGGACTATTCACATTACAGATCTGTAAGAAATCATGCATCACTTTTACCCCAACCTCCTTCCCACAGTCTCTTAAGCAAAAAGAATAAAACTAGGCTGTATATTTCTTCATACTGACACCATTCTTGGAAGTTTAGCCTCTGTGGTTTGTGTAAGCTACAAGATGTGTGAGCACATTAATCAGAGGGAAACCAATGACCCACATGAGTGCTTTCTTAACTATGTTGGCTTCTTGACCAAACAGAATTTTAAATTAGCCGGAGTCTTAGTTTACTTGTTAGAAAGTTGTGTTTAGGATTAGCAAAACGATTTATTGTATTTTTTCCAAGGAAGAAAATGATGAAATCCTTTTCTTTATAAATGGAGCCAACATATTTCAGAGGATATACATACATTCTTTTATAAAGTCTGGTTAGCATTTTTGAGAGAATCTGTTTGATATTTGTTTTCTATCAAACAAGTTGGTGCAATCTTGCTGAAAAACAGCCCATCAATGACAGACTGGAGTTAGAGCAGCAAAGAACTTCCAAAGGAGAGTCTTGGAACCGTCTTATGACCCCCTGGATGTTTGTGATAAATTTTGTCTCAAAAAAATAATTTTTTTTTCTTGCTAGAATAAAAAGACAACAACAAAAATGAATTATCTAGGGCACATACATTAAATAGTTTTCTAAAGGAAAACTTAGTCTACTTTCTTAGGCAAAAGCATGCTGTTTTCTTTAAAAAAAAAAACAAACTCTTAGGAAAAGTCTACAAATTCCTAGAAAATCAATTACTCATCCCCTTCCATCAGATTCATCTGTTGCTCAGGGTAGCAGAATGTTGGTGACCCTTTTGTAAATATAATTGTCCTTTAATGGGGGGATCCTTTTCTTCATTATGTATATCTATACAATGAAACATCATGTAGCCTTAAAAAGAATGATCAACATACATATGTACTGACATGAAATGTACTCCAAGAGATCATGATAATGAAAAAAATAAGCAAAATAATATATATATCTGCTACCATTTGTGGTTTTAAAAAGGTGAGTGGGGAGAGTTAATAAAGCACTCATATCTCTGATGGCTTCGGAAAGGAGAACCAGGAAAACAGAAGAGGAGATATAATTTTTGTATTATTATTAACAAAATGTTGTACTGTTTAAATATTTAAATATGGGGCTGGGTATGGTGGCTTATGGCTGTAATCCCAACACTTTGAGAGGCTGAGGTGGGAGGATCATTTGAGCCCAGGAGTTTGAGACCAGCCTAGGCAACAAAGTAAGCCCTCAAAAAAAATTAGCCTGGTGTGGTGGCACATGCCTGTAATACTAGCTATTTGAGAGGCTGAGGCAGAAGGATCACCTGAGGCCAGGGGATCAAGGCTGTTGTGAGCTGTGATCATGCCATTGTGCTCTAGCCTGGGTGACACAGCAAGACCCTGTCTCAAAATATATAATAATAATGATAATAATAATACGTAAATAAGCATGAGATGATAGTTCTTATTTAAGTTAAACAAATAACTCATTGAAAATGTCACCCACATGTGCAATTTTGACCTTTCTCTGGTCCAAACACACACTTGTAAGCCCCGTCTCATCCCTACTCTAGTATAAAGAAGACACAGACTGTTCAAGGGGTCTTAAAGATCACCTGGTCAAACTACCCCATTTCATGGATGAAGTTTCTTCTGCCCAGAGTGGAAGATACTTGCCCAGGATCATGCACCTTTTAGTGCCAATGTCCAGACTAAAGCCCCCAGACTTCTTGAGTCTAAGAAAGTACTCTTCACCTGTAGCCCTCCAGGAGCAAGAATGAACAGCTTTGGTCATGAGAGTGACATTTCCCTCCATTTCTTCTTCCTAGAGCTGCTTGTTAAGACCAGAACCTCTGCACCTCAAGTCCCAGGGCATCCTGCCTAGACTTGAGGCATCAACTAACTTGAATAACAAAATCATAAGTATGTGAATGGGCTTCAGGAAATCCTGAATCAATAAAGAGCTAAGGACTCTGGGGAGAGAGTTCAGTTTTCCACAAGCTTCATTGTTGAGTAAGAGAAATAACAGTTTTATGTTTATACAAGAGATCTCAGGTCTGAAGAGCCCTCAGAAGTCATCAAATCTAACTCTGCTCAGATACACAAATGTCCTTGATAACAATCTGCTTTTGGTTCTTCTGCTAGAATACATCTAAGTGCTGGATGGTCATTTCTAACAACAGAAAAGTTCACTTGGGCATTCAGCTTTGATTTAAAGCATTGGAGTGAATTTTGTTTCCTTTCATTTAATTTTTAGAAAAATATTTAAAAAATAAAAGTATAAGAAAGTAAAGTTTTGGTTGGACAGAAGCCATAATTTATTTAACAAATACTTTCTAGTTCTAAAGGCCTTATAATAATCAAGTCTTTGAATCCTTGAGGTTAGTCAATAAAGTAAGTGCTGTTCTTATTTCACAGGTGAGGAAACTGAGGCATTCTAGAGTAAATAGTCCAAATGATGATACCAGAAGAAATTCATCCAATAAGAGGCAGAATTAAGATCTAAAGTCTGGCATCCCTGATTTAGCATTTGAGCTCTTAAACACTATGCTTTTGCTCTCTTCCTATTATGGGTGTGAAAAGAACCTATTTTATTTCATAGAAGATGATCATCAAATATTACCATAAACCTTGTCTTAGCTTTAGGATTAAAACATAAATATCTGTATTTTTTCTTTATTTCAGTTCTAATAAACATTAAGTACATATTTTTGGAGAATCATATGCATGTTTAATTTGACCAAGCCAATATTATCTGTGCTCATACTTCTCTTTGCATCTGTACGTACTCAAGTCTTAACTTTTACTTGATTTTTTTTGGGGGGGGGGCACAGGTATGGATCAAATTAGCAGCTATGGATCAAATTGCCTCACATAATATGTTTTGACTGTCTTAGTGTTTAAGATTTACTTCTTTCTTTCTTTTCTTTTCTAATGCTCTTTCTCTCTTTCCTTCTCTCTTTCTTTCTTTTTCACAACATTTATAAATTGGGAAATGGACTATAAAAGTCTAGATTGTTGACTGCTTTTTGAAAAGTCAGAAGCCAAAGCAAGCACTGGGCTTGCATTCCTGCATGGAAACACTAGGGTGGACTAAGAAGTGGCTGACCTCTCAGATGGAGCTGATGTTTTCTAGTTGGCCATAGTTCTTACCAGTTTGCTTGGATTGATTTCCACATGCACTTAGGCTATGAGAGTTTAATGAGATTATGTGCATGTCCTTAGAGACCAAGAAACAGGTTACTTACTGACTGAACCTTAGAATGAGAGAATATAATGACATGAGTTACTGGTGGACCAATGACAGGAGATACTTTAAGGTAAGTATGCAGTTGAAAGTTTTGTATATAAATGGTTGTAAATAAATAGCCTATAACTAAAACATTAAAAATTATGGTAATGGCTAAATATCCATTGATTGCATACCAAGTACAAGATTTCTTATAGGTATCAGTCCCTTAACTCTTATAATGAGCCTAGGAGGTAGGAAACTGAGGCACAGGGAAGTAAGTTGTGCAAGGTCAACCGCTAATAAATGGCACAACCAGGACTTCAACAGGCAATCTGGTTCTGGAACCTGTGGCTTATATAATGCCATACTTTCTCACTCAAAACTCTTTGAAGGAAATCTCTAGCACTGTGAGAGAATGGAATTTACTAGAGAATTCATGTGATGGTATGATCATTGCTATACAACACCATGTGAATCATCAAATGTCATGTGGTAGGACTAGTTGAGGACTTTAGGCTGTACCTCATTAGGGTTTGGCGATTGGTAGCCAGGCCTCAAATCTAGGATCCAGCCCTTTATAGGTCCAGAAGCCACATTTCATCCATTCATCCAAATCATAATAAAAGTCATTAATATATTTGTAACTTAGAAGTACAAAAATTAAACAAGACTATTTCAGATGCCATCACACACAGAGGCTGTTGGCCAGAGCAGAAGGTGAACATTGTCAAAGTTGGAACAAGAGACCAAGAAAACCAAGCCCCTCTCCAGGGTGGAGTAAATAGTTCCAATTATGAAGTTCAAGGGGCTACAGAATGATCTAGTACAGAGCTTTCAAACTTTCTTGGGTATCAGAATCACCTGGGGGAAGTTGTAAAAACAAACACACATAGAAATGTTCTGCTTTACTTTAGACCTGCTAAATTGAATACTTCAGAGCTTATCTTGCATTGTAGTGAGTTACTGAACTGACTCTATTGCTTCTGGCCCACTGATCAGTATTTGGGAATGACCGTTCTAGTTGGAGATTGCCTTTTTGGGATGATAATGCTTAGATCACTTAGACCCAAGAGTCATAGATTAGAGGGCATGTTTCAATAAAGGCAAGGGGGCAGAAATCAGCTCTGGGGAAAAGGTTGGTAGGAATCAGGTAAGAGGGTCTATCCCTGAGCTGGTTGAACTGGGAGACTAGGCAGGAGCTCAACCCTAGGAGAATCAGCACAGAAATCAAGACAGGCAGCACCAATGCTTAATGAGAGGGTTGAAAAGTTGTTGCAAAGTGAGGCCCTAGCCATATGTCATGCTGAGAACTCTCTGGCAGAGGGAAGGAAGCAAACCTGGATCAAAATAGGAGATGTCAGCTAGAAAATCTGAAGTCAGATCAAGTAATGATACACATTGTGGAGGAACATGAGACCTGATGAGGCCGGCATCAACTGGGTAAACTGGGTAAACTATTTTGAGGAAGGAACTCTCAGAATGGGATTACAAGAATTGTAGAAGCTGAACAGCAAGCTGAAAAACATTTGCTGCTGGTTCCATGACAAAGAGCAGTCAACTGTTGCAGTTAAAGAAACAAAAACCCACAATCTACCAGCCACTCTACAAACCTCCTGCTGGCCCATAGGCTGAGGCTGATCCATAAGTGGCTTACAATCAAGGTCAAACATCAATCAATCAGAACTGCCTCATTTACAAGGCAGGAACACAAATGTATGATGGGAATCCTAAAACTTGCCCTAACCAAAGAGAGGGTCAAACTCCACTGGAAGGAACCTCAGGCCACTCCTCTACTGCAGCAGACAATACACTCTTACTGTTATTCTGCCCATTGTGCCCTTCACAATGTATCTTTCCTTTAATAAATCTATCTTTCTGAATGTATAACTGTCTTGGCAAATGCTTTCACCCCCAGAGACTGGCCATACCGTACCCAGTCTTGCATGGCACACATGATAGTTATGAATTAAGGAACTGAGAATTAAATCTTCTCTATCCTCCCTAGAGCCAATGGGTGATTAAAGAATTAAATGCATCTGTTGGGTTTCACTTGAGAAACATAACTTTTTTGATGTATTGTTCAGCACTGGATGTTATGCTGTAACAAATCCCAAATCTCAGTGGCTTACAACATGAATATTTATTTCTTGCTCTTCTGACAACTCGTGTCCATTTTGTGTTTTCTTACTTTGGGGCAATGCTGAAAGAGTGGCCACTATCAGGAGCATGCTACCACAGCAGGGACACAAAGAGCTCAGAGGATGTCATCCCAGGACATAAATTTACAATAGGAAAGTGGTACACATTGTGCTTTCAGGTCATTGACCAGAGTGGTTACATAGCCTCCACCAACAGCTGGGAGCCAAAGAGCACTGCCACACTATGTACCTGGAGGGCAGAGAGCTGGGAACATTCAGTGAGTAGCATCCAGTACACCAGGGGTCTCCAATCCCCAGGCCACCACTAGTACCAGTCCTTGGGCTGTTAGGAACCAGGGGGCACAGTGGGAAGCGAGCAGCGGGGGAGTGGAGATCCCCTTCTGTCACATCAGTGGCATTAGATTCTCATTGGGAGCCTGACCCCCTATCGTGAACTGCGCATGCAAGGGATCTAGATGCTCCTTATGAGAATGTAATGCTTAATGATCCCCACACCCCTCATCCTTGGAAAAATTGTCTTCCATGAAACCGGTCCCTGATGCCAAAAAAAAAAAAGGTTGGGAAACCCTGCAGTACACTGTTTTTCCCCTGGAGTAGAGGAAGAACCAGAAGTGTTGTCAGAGTTTTTACCAATTTCTTAAATGCCAAGAAGAGTTGTATCCCTTAACCAGCAGTGGTGGTGTAGTTTCAGGGAGCCTGCCGGTTCTCTCTACTGTCTATGACACTGTACTCCGCACTCACCCCTGCTCAAGAAATGGGTCTTCCTGGTCGCGTCTGTGTATGTCTTTGTCTTTTCCCATACTGATTGGACCGGGGATCAACATCTATCTCGGTGAGTGTCAATCTGTTGGCTACCCTTAACCAAATGTATTTTCGGAGATACAGAGTCCATACTCAAGTGGATGTGGGTCTATGAACTCAATGGTTTGTTTGTTTGGCTTAGGGCAGGCTTATTGAGCTGTGTTTAAGAGATAGAGAGCAAGAAGAAAGAAGGAAAGAGTTTTCTTCTACATATGCCTTAGATTCCATTTCCTATTCCTAGGAGATTCAGTTCTGCCTCATTTTTGTGAGATGCCTTTATAGCCTTACAATAAATACTCATTTTATTTGAGTCACTTTATAAACCATATGAATACACTGAGAAGCCTAGTCACTCTGCCTCTCCTGAGATTATCATTTCTAAGCCAGGTCTATGTAGAAATTCTGGGACTCACGTTGAGGTGCATGGTTGGGGACTAACAGAAAAAAAAGATCTCACTGTATTTTTTTTTTTTTGAGTTGGAGTCTCACTCCATCACCCAGGCTGTAGCGCAGTGTCACATTCAAGGCCATGTCAGCGTAGATCTGTTGGGCTCCGGCGCTCCCTCCACCTCAGCCTTCCAAGTAGCTGGAACTACAGGTGCGCACTACCATGCCTGGCTAATTTTTTATTTATTGTAGATATAGGATCTCTCCGAGTTGCCTGGGTTGGTCTGGAACCCGTGGGCTTCACTGTATTTTAACTTCATTTTCTGTATTCTTAATGTTCTGGTATCTGGGGCATTATGGATTTGGGAAGGAAAGTCTTCTCTAGGGCTAGTTAATTTCTAAGATAGCAAACAACTTGCCAAGGAGGGTTCCTTTCATTTGCAAATGAACCAATCCAAAACCCACCCTGCCCCCCACCTATGTGAGGCCCTGCTCCATGGCAATAGTCCCTGCCCTAATTATCCCAGGATGAAGTACCAGAAGTTCAGGAAAGTTCCCTACAACCCAGAGCCTGGTGGAATTATTCCCTAGACAATCCTAAACCTGCTTAGCCTGTTTACCCACCTTGCCCATCCATCCTCCTCTCCAAAAATCCCAATAAAGTCTCTTACCCCTGTGTTTGTTCCCCTTGCTCCTCTGTCTTGCTCCCCGTGCCTTACTCTGCCTCCTATTTCTAGGGAACTGTGAGCACAAAAACTTCATACTTCTTGACCATCATTTTCATGTCTGCGTGTCATACCATGCCCAAGTAAAACAAATCCTAGGTACATTTGAAAACAAAATCTCTCTCTCTGTTTTCTTCCGGGCCTTAGTCTTTGAGTATCTAATTGGTTTATTTGTCTGAAAAATAAGGACCCTCTGTTCTGGTAGTGGTTCTCTCATATCTAAATTATAAGCTGGCATAGAAAGTATACGAATTGAACAAATGAAGTAGTTTCCCTCCCTTAAATCTATATTTATGATTACAATGAGTTATCCTTCTTCTAAGCATATGCTTGTGTAAAAAGTCAGTACTAATTGTCACAGGCACACTCTCTTTTGGGCAGAGTTTGAAAATACATAGACACATTCTTTCTCTTTTCTCTAGACACTGTGCAAACCAAGATCCTTTTATTATGACAACAAAACAATGACTTCATTTCTTTCCAAATTAAATTACTGATATTAAAATTCTCTTGTGAGGGCTTTAAGTTGGTCTTGGACATTACTAGATATGTTTGGCTTGGGGACACAGAAATGCCTGAATTATGGTTTTGATGTATCTCCCTGGGGAAGACTCATGACACAATTCTTCTTTGTCCATAAATACATGATTTGCTCCTGTGTGTAATACGCTGGCATTCAAACACATAGCATGTTTCCTGAAAATATTCACCTCCTTTTAGTCTTCTAACTTCAAGATAGGGGAAGATTTTGTACAACACTTGTACAGCAAGAATGCAGACTTCATCTCTGGGTGATAGAAATATTGAAGAATTTGTGAATATACTGCATTTTCAAATGATCATGGCATTATAACCAATTTAAAAATTAATCGAGGCTTTCTTTGTGGGCTTATGCAGAGGAAATTTTCACAAATGTTCCATGTCTGTTTGAATAAGAGGCGTTTTCTCTTTTACTGTGGCAGTTTAATATAGTTTTATATTACCTGCTTTATTGATTGTGTTATTTATAACTTTGACATCTTCACTAGTTTCTCCTGCTTAATTTTTCTAGGTTGACATAGGTATGTTGGTATAATATTATTAGTTTGTGTCTGTCTCTTTCTTCACTCATTTTCTCCAGTTTCTGCTTTATAAAGTAACTGCTGTATTATTTTACATATACTTTATTAACATATTTTCATTATGCATTTTAGACTTTAGCATTATAAAGTGTACTCTTCTTGGTCTGTTTTTATACTTTGGGGCCTGAATATGCCTTGTCTGAAATCAAGATTGTGATTCTTGTTATTTATTTATTTACATTTTTATTTGCCATTATGTCATCTGAATTATCAACTTTCTGAGTCTCTTTGTTTTGATATTTTCATAAATACAGATTTGAGTTGTATGTTGCTTTGGGAACAAATCTCAATTTTTAACAGATGTTAAATCTTATTTACAGTTAATCAAACAACCCATACCTCTGGTTGCAGGTCTGTTATGTTGCTTTATGCCATGTTTATTCTGTGCATATGTTTATGCATATGCAAGCATGCAAGTATGTGTATGTATACACACATATACACTTCTACTAGGTAGAATTGTTCTTTTTGACATTTCTTTTGATATCTAAGAAGATTTTTATTTCTGGTAGTTACCTTTATTAAGCATATGTTCTTTAATACTAACAATAACCTTATGAGAAAGGAAATGTTATATATTATAGCCAAGAAGTTACAGAAAAAGAACTGGTATTTGGGATTATATTCATGTCCTACAGTATTTAAGGAGTCTGTGCTTTAATCCAGTAGTTACAAGGTTTTCAATGTTATACAACCGTTTTTAAAATCTATTTACTAATCTTTTCCTTTATTTATTTATTTTTTTGAGTTGGAGTCTCACTCCATCGCCCAGACTGCAGTGCCATGGCACACTCATGGCCAACCCAGCATTGAACTGCAGGTCTCTGGTGATCCCTCCACCTCTGCCTTAAACTATAGGCTCTGCCAGAACTACAGGCTCATGCTACCATGCCCATCTAAATTTTTGATTTATTGTAGAGACAAAATCTCTCCAAGTTGCCCAGGTTGGTCTCAAATCTGTGGACTCAGGCAATCCACTTAACACGGCCTCCCAAAGTGCTGGGATTACAGGCTGAGCCACCGAGCCCCGCTAATCTTTTCCATTTTTACATAATTCTTCAGATTATGTCATTTCTAGACTTTCCCTCAAATTTTAGAGATGTTCCCCATGGTTATATCCAAGCATGTCTTATTTATAGCATCTGTACCACATATGATTAGAATAAAACAACTCCATATCACACTAAAAGTTGATTGAGAGTGAAGGGCGCAGGGAACAGTCAGAAGCCCCCCCCCCCAAGATGGTGCTGAACACTACAGGGCCACATGAAAACAACAAAGTCCCTAAGTTCCGGCTTCCCCCTGTACGGTTTCCCACGCATGCGAAGTTCAAACCTTCGAGCCAACAATCTCCGCCTATGACAAATCAGCCCTGTTGTACCCTCCAATAGTAATGTAAAACAACTTTGGCCCACCCTATTTCCACTATGCTTTCCCCAATAGAATGCTAACACGACCTTTTCCTGCCCTCGCTAAACTACATAAATACAGCTCTCTCTCTCTCTCCCTCTCCCTCTCCCTCTGCCCGCCGCCCCCCCCGGAACCCCCACACCCGCCACTTAGGCCCTGTGTTTTTGTGGTGGGCCTTGTCACGTCTCCCCCCCAGCTTTTTGGGGGGGGGGGGGGCTTTCTGACTGTTCCCTGCGCCCTTCAGTTTTCATCAGAGTTATCCTGGCAGCATAACTTGAAATAATATATCTCTTTGTAGAGATGGAGAGTTTTTAAGTCTCCTTTCATTAAGACTCCCTGGCTTTACAGTGATTGTTATCATTTCACTAATTAATATTTACCTATTACCTTTTGTGTTTAACAGTCTTATCTAGATATATATTTATAATTATTACTAGTGACTACTTAAGATTAAAGTTGAGTAAACAAGGTGTATTGTCTCTAGAGGTAAGTAATGGTTTTATCACTAGCTGATCTAGAGCACAGAGACCCCAATGTCTATAGGACAGTGTTTAAAGCCTGAGGCATATTTTCTGTCTGTGCATATTTTAAGGTCTAGAAAATTAACCTCATAATCTCTTTTACTTTATAACTGAGATTTTTTCTTGGTTTTTAGTTTGCTGCTCTCCCCCCTCCCCCACTAAAGGGAATGTTATTTTTTAAAAATTTTAGTCAAGAACTAGTAGAAACCAACTATGTGGTAGGCCCTATTCCTGGTATCTGGGATAAATTTGCAAAATGACAACAGTGGTATCTATTACTCATGGATTTTACATTCTAATAAAATTTACAGATCTCTGAAGAAAAAGACGTTAGCAATTATTCAAGCATTTGCAACTGTTTCTGCTCCTAATAAGAAAGAGAGGGCCATGGATCTGTAATATCAATGCAGTGAGTCAATGCAATGAAGCTCCACTATGTGCCTGTGCTCATTTTGATTTCTAGTCTTTGATTCTAAGAATCAAGTAGGGCAATGCAGACTAGACATTTACCTATGGAAACAGGTAGATGGTTTTACCTAAGATTGCATAAGACATTCTAGGAATGTTTAAGGAAAAACGGAACGTACAAAGTGATTGGTCAACATCACATGAAAATAAGCAAGGAAGCTAAGGCTTGAGAAAAATCCAAAATTCATGCTTATTTCTTCATTTGCAGCTCATTGTCAGAAGACAAAGAGATAATTTATTACGCCTAACTTAAGGTATCAAAGAAAGCTCCTCAGAGAGAAAATGGCTGATGAACCATTTTGGCAGAGAATAATAAATGGTGATTTTTAGGAAATCATTAACAAAAGACAACATTTACCAAGAATCCCATTTTGATCTTAATATTCCAGGACTGATAAAATAGGTTTCCTTAAAATTGGAAAGGGAGCATTAGGGTTACAGGTAATGTGCATACATTTGCCTCTCCCAACCCAATTTGCTAAAAAGAACTTGCTTGTTTGTTTAGTAATTAGTGTGTCTGCATCCAATATTTTTTGAAATCCCAGGTGAAAAATTTGCTGCTTTCTTTAAAGATGGTTATCTATGAAGGTTAAAATCTCTAACAAACTTGAAAAAAATATTTTATTTTAGGTACAGAGGATATATGTGCTGATATCAGAGAGTTTCTCTATCTTAAAGGTGAGTAGATATGTGATATTAGTAGGCTCAAGAGTTACCTATATAATAACCACTTGTATACTTAATCCTGAATTGTACCCCACATTTTTAAAATAAAAAAAATTCAAAAATGATTTAAAAATATAAAGTATGTTTTGTTAGGACTGGATGTCCCTAAGTTTGACGTAGACTATCTCCTATTCCTTAGTCCTGTGTACTTTCTTTTCTTCTTTTTTTTTAAGTTGGAGTCTCACTAGTTGCCCAGACTGGAATGCAGTGGCATGCTCATGGCCACTGCAGCCTCAACCTGCTGGGCTTAGGCGATCCTTCTGCCTCAGTCTTCCAAATAGCTGGAACTACATATACATGCCACCACACCTGGCTAGTTTTTTGTGATTTATTGTAGAGACGAGTTCTCACCAAGTTGCCCAGGCGGGGCTCGAACCCCTAAGATCAGGGAATCCTCTTGTCTCGAGAGCCATCTTGCCCAGCCTATCCTGTGTACTTTCATTAAGAAAAAAAAAAATTGTTCATATCTTAGTTCTCTTTCAATAAATAATATTTTGCTAGTTTTTATATGGTTGGCTTGTTTCTACAAATAATTGTTTATTTTATTTTCAATAAAAAAGGGTGAAATCTTAGCTTATTTTTTATCAGTAATTTTACATTGACATTTGTCTGTGTATGTTTTATGTAAATCTGTTTCATACAGGAAAAGATTTGACAGAGCATTTGTAGAACTGAGTAGTAGTTGCATAACTGTGTTTTGAACACTTATCATGTACTACGTATTTGCTTTAAACCAGTAAACTTATTAACGAGGCACTTAAATACCTTTAGGAGCCCAAGGACAGCAGAGTTTAAGTTGCAGCAAAACTAGAGGCTGGAAAAGCTCTGGGCAAAGTTTTCTTTCCCCTTTCATCTCTGTTTTCCTTTTTCAGTTATTTGATTCTTGCTATTTTTTTTTCTTTTTTTACATATCAATTTTATCTACTTCTCAATACACACAGTATTTGCCTTTCTTTTTCACCACTGCCACGCAGTTAAACATTGCGGGGAATCTTGGACCATCTTTTTTAACCAGCTATATAATCATCTGTGTCCACAGGCCGACATTTACAAAGAAAATGTGTCATTGCGAACTCAGCTAACACTCAGAAATATGTCAGCTGAAACTTCACACTGGAAGACTGACACATGTTATCTGAGTCAATCCTTTCTACAACATTTAGTTAGGAGGTAAATCAGAAAGGTTTACACACTTTGTCCAAAGTGACATAATTGATTGGCAGATCTATTATTTAAAGTCAACCTGTCTTAACTTTTGAACCCACCCAAACCCTTAAAGCCCCTATAAAACAGATATGGGAGCTTTTAAATTGTAATTTTTATTTATTTTATTTTATTTTTTTGAGTTGGAGTCTCACTCTGTCTCCCAGACTGGAGTGCAGTTGCTGCTCCCGGCCACCGCAGCCTCAACCTGCTGGGCTCCGGCGATCCTTCGGCCTCAGCCTTCCAAGTAGCCAGAATTACAGCCATGCGCTACCATGCCTGGCTAATTTTTGATTTATTGTAGAGATGAGGTCTCGCCAAATTGCCCAGGCGGGTCTCGAACCCTCGGACTCAGGCAATTCCCTCACCTCGGCCTCCCAAAGAGCTGGGATTACAGGCTGAGCCACCGAACCCGGTCTTTAAATTGTAATTTGATGGGGAAAATTAATCATGTATGAGTGAAAACAATTTCCTAACATGGGACATCTGTCATTTAGTTGAATTTATCACGAATGATCTCATTCCTATTTATCAGATCCTGTGCTGGCATTTATAATTTATTTCTTTGTGTTTAGAATGAATACTCTGGAACACCGATAAACGTTTTATTACTGGTGAAGAAAATTGCTAAAAGTCTATTTCAAGAAAAAGTGTTTTAAAATGATAATTTGTTCAACAAGGGATTTAGTTTAGCTTTTTTCTTATCCCAGGCATCAGTTTTAATGAAATTTTAGGTGGAGAAATAGCACCACGAAATGCAACATTATCCATGGTTTGAAAGACTGGAAGTTACTGATAAGTGATGTATTTCCATACATTAGGGAATGCCTATAGTCTATTCCTCAAAATAACCTGATTGGTTAAGCAAACCATGAGAGGAGTTTAATATTAGAAAGTTTGGCTTTAGAAAGAGAGGAATTTCCATATGTTTGGAGGACTCAAGTTCAATTAATAGCATAAACTCATCTTTGCTTTTTGTGATCTCAATTCCCTCTTTTAAGTCACCCAATATACGCTATGTATTACATGATGCAATTATGGAATGGGGACAAAAAGATATAAACAATTTCATATAAAAATAATTCATTTTTGTTTTACTTTTATGGACTCATCCTTGATATTTTACCTAGATGATTTAATAGATAATGGGGATACAGACTTTTGTGATGATGAGAATATCATGATCAGAAGTGTGTTTTAGGAAGTAAAATCTGAAGAACATAGCAAGTCCCTGTATCATAAAAAAAACTCAGTTATGCTAGTGCATTTATATCTATGGTAAAAATATTATATTACTAATATCTGAAAAAATTTTCTAATTGACACAACTAATTTAATGTGATCAATCACACAATTGTGAGTTTTCTCACTGTGTAAGAATAGTCACGGGGATGGGGGTCATGAAGAAATTCAAAACCTTATTAGAACAGTATTTAGATGTATACCTTTGGATTAAAGGCATTCAGCATATTGAGTTCTCAATTGTTCAGGAGCCTACTAATTTTATATGAATATTGTCAATTATAGATGCAATATATATAAATGCAGATGTGTTTAAAAATGAACATTGGAATTTCTATTCTGAAAACAAAAAGTCATTTGAATTTTTTTTTACATCAACTCGGTCTTGAATTAAGAAAATTAGTTTTTTTTGTCACCTTACAGCCATAATAATATTTATTTTTATCAGAAGCCCTATAGGAATGACCCAAATTTGCAAATCAGGGATAAATAATCACATTATTCAAATTAATGTATTATTACTTGTATTTTTACATTGATTTCTATTGCTAGTATGATATCTTCAAAATAAATTATATAAAATAACTAATGTCTAATGAGGTATAACTTTTCTACTGTAGAGGCATTTTGTCACTTGTTTACAAGGGTCATTTGCCAAGATTGCTGGGGTGTTCCTTGACTCATAAAGGAATCAAATACATTCATAGACTCTCAAGTAAAATCCAAAGGTATAATTAATACAAAATTGTGGATAACTCTGGGTTCATCCTCTAAATATAGGACAACATTTAAAACAAAATCAAGTAGAGAGTTTGGGGAGTGGGTACAAATCAAAATGACACAGAAGTGGAAGATTCATGAGAGCTTTAAAAACCAGGTGATGGGTTCATGGGCATTCAATATTGTATTCTTTTACTCTGTATATATACTTTGAGAATGTTCAGAATAAAAGTAATAAATAAAAATTAAGACTATATATGTGTGTGTACACACACATATGTGGAGGGATATATATGTATATTTTATATATTTTTTTTAATTGGGGGAGCCCAATAAAAACTGAACATAGTTTTTGAAAAGTGTGCCTCTTGTAGTACAGGCCTCCCCCCAGTGGGTAAGTGTTCTAGGAACCCATCAGCATTAGTGTACTCACTAGTATTGTCGTGAGAGGGTGCATTCCACTTCAGTGAATTTCTTTGGGGGGGAGTTATTTCAAATTGCCCATTTCATAAAGGGTTATTTACACAAACAACCTGTCCACACCACGTGCTATAAGTGCTTAGCAATTTTTGACCAAAAATGGCCTGACCCGCATGCCCCACCTTCCCTGTTCACCTAATCTTGCCCTGAGTAACAGTTTTTTTTCTTTTCCCCCAATGAATAATGTCCTCAAAAAAGTGTTTTGCCAATATGAAAAAGGTGAAACAAAAAAAAGCAGAAATTACTAAACGGCATCAGAAACAACAAGCTCAAAAACTGTTTTGAGCACTGAAAAAAGCATCTCAATAGGTATATTGCATCAAACAGACAGTACTTTGAAAGTGACTAGAGTTTAAACATAAAAATAAATACACAATTTAAAAAGAAATAAATTCAGCATTTTTTTTTAGTTTCCTTCTCATACACGCATTATATGTTTTGTTATAGTTGGGATGTTTTGTTAAAGTTTGGATGTTTGTCCCCCTAAACCTCGTGTTGAAATTCAATTCCTATTTTTTTGAGGTGGATCCTAATGGGAGAGGTTTGGTTCAGGGGGTGGATCTCTCATGAAAAGATTAATGCACTCTAGCGGGATGGGGAGTGAGTGCAGTCTCATTTTCATTGGTTTACAAGAGAGTTGGTTTTCAAAAATAGTTTGTCACTTCACCCCTTTTCTCTCTTGCTTCCTCTCTCACCATGTGATCTCTGCATCAGTGGGTTCCCCTTCGTCTTCTGCCGTAAGTGAAAGCAGACTGAAACCCTCAGCAGGAGGAGAAAGTGGTACTGTGTTTCTTGTGCAGCCTGCAGAAACATTAGCCAGGTAAACCTCCTTAAATTATTTTTTAAAGAAATTGATTCAGCCTCAAGTAATTCTTGACAGCAACACTAAATGAACTGACAAGGTTCAAATCCAGATTTGATTAGTAAATGGAAAGCTCTGTGACTTTGGGTAAATTGCATTCCTTCTAAGCCTCAGTTTCTTCAGCTATAAAATTTGGATTTATTCCTTAAACATCGGGTTGCTGAATGAATAAAAAATTATATATCTAAACTCTAAAAAAAGATATGAGCCAATCTATGCATCCATGTTGTCTTAACAAAATTATAAACTGGCTAATCTGGTAAAAAATGTCTTCTTGCTCCTAGAAACATCAAAATACATACACAAATTTGTGATGACTGTGAGGTACATAACTATGATAGTGGTAATAAACAATATATAAAGATTGATACTGTATGCAGTGGCATTAAGATCCCAGCATTCAATAAATGATAAAAACATTGCTGTCACAATAATTCCAAACCTTCAGAGCTGTAGTACACTGGTAGGGAGTTGTATACCAGCCAGAATATGGGAGAGAAGTTAAAGATCAGGACGTCAAGGGCTTTAAGCTACCTCTAATCACATTTCTGCTTTTCTACTTACAAACCCGCCTTAGTTAAACCATCTCTGTAAGTCATACAATGAATAAAAATACATTGCATTTAATGTTCATTTCACCTATCTTACTTTAGCTTCCAGGAAACTTGACAAATAAGCTTCTAGTGAGTCCCAAGCTACTGACTTGCCCTTCTCAAGGAAGGGAGTTTGGAGTTCCTCTGACTGTTCTTCCTCTGCAGTCATCTCTTGTCTGGTCATCTCTCATTATCCTATTTTCATCAAATTTTCCTTGTGAAATTGCTTCAAATAACTTTGATTAGAAGGAAATGGGGTTTAAATCTAAAATAAATACCTTCACAAGTACACATTATATTTGAAATGGAAAAATAAGTGAAGCTTCACATTTTCCAGAGTTGTTAAGCAAAGAAACAGCTTATACATGGTGAAATGGTATTGCAGCAGGAATGCTAATGAAGCACTGAGTTGCTGTTATGTTGCTAAGGCCTGCATTACAAAGTCTAGGCATATCTTATTTTATTGTGCTTCATTTTATTGTGCCTCATTGATACTTTCCTTCAGATACTACTGTGATTTTTACAGATTGAAAGTTTGTGGCAAGCTAGTGGCAAGCCGGTTTATTGGGGTCATTTTTCTAACAAGATGTGTTCACTGCATGTCACTGTGTAGTGTTTTGGTAATTCTTGCAATATTTCAAACTGCTTTCTCAAAGACTTTAACAAGCAAAAGCCTTTATTCTTTGACAGAGAGTCATCTTCTTAAACAATAAAACCTACAAAAAGACAGCATGAGACCAAGTGAATCTGCCTCTCCCCTCTCTTTTTCCTCATTGCAGTTTATTCAAATGGTAAGCAAAGGTCTTTTGTTGTCCATTTAAAATATATGAAAATCTGTCTTAACGAAGAGACCAAACTCTATCTTTGCATTAGTGTGTTATTAATATTAAATTTAGTTTTAATAAAGATTTATAAACAATTTAACCTAATTTTTGTCAATATTTCCAACATTTTTACAATTGGCATATCTGTGATGGTGATCTGTGATCAGTGATCTTTGAGGTGCCTATTGTACTTGGTTTAGGGCCCCATGAATCGTGCCCATATAAAAGGGGCAAATGTAATCCTTAAATGCATGTATTCTGACTGAGCCACTAATCAACTGTTCTTCTTCCTCAAACTTTTCAGAGTTTCCTGTTCCTGGAAACTAACAAGAAGATATTAAAAGTAGCCCAACCAATCATCCTACAGTGGACTTTCAGTGTCAAATTGTAAGGAAAATTGCCATTCATGGTAATTTTATTTTTATTTTATTTTTAAATAAAAAAGCTACAAATAAATAAATTTAGTGAGGAATAAGGCATTTTTGAAAGCCAACATGAGCTAAAAGCTAGGTTTTTTATGCAATGCAGTTAGCTGAGTTATGAATTCAAAGGAAGAGTTCTTAGTGGGAATTAAAAATGCTGCCCTAGCAATCACATACAGTATAAGAAAGCAAGATAGCCTTATTGCTGTTATAGAGAGTTTTTGAGTGGGCTGAATAAAAGATAAAACCAGCTCAACATTCCTCTATGCCATAGCATAATCCAGAGCATGCCCCTAACTCTCTTTAACTCTATGAAAATCGAGAGAGGTGAGAAAGCTGCAGAGAAAACATTCCAAGCTAGCAGAGCTGAGTTCATGGGTATAAGTGAAGAAACAGTCTCCATAACATAAAAGTGCAAAGTGAAGCAGCAATTGCTGATGGGGAAGTGACAACAAGTTATGCAGAGGATATACCTGAGATAATTGATGAAGGTGGCCACATAAAACAACAGATTTTCGATGTAGACAAAACACCTTGCTTTGGAAGAAGATGCCCTCTAGGACATCTACATAGAAGAAGTCAATACCTGGCATCAAAGCTTCAAAAGATGGGCTGACTTTCTTGCTATAGGCTAATGCAGCTGATGACTCCAAGTTGAAGCTCATGTATATTTACTATTCTAAAAATTCTAGTCTTAAAAAATTGTGCTAACGATACTCTAACTATGCTCAACAAATGGAACAACAAAACCTAGGTGACAACACATCTATTTACAGCACGATTTACTGAATATTTTACTCCACTGTGGAGACCTACTTAGAAAAAAAAAATTCAAACTATTACTACGTGGACAAAACATCTGATCACCCAAGAGCTCTGATGAAGATGGACAAGGAGAGTAATGTTTTCATACCTGCTAACACATCTATTCTGCAGCCCATGGGTCAAGAAGTCATTCTGACTTTCAATTCTTACTATTTAAGAAATATATTTTGTAAGACTTTAGCAACCATAGGTAGTGATCTCTCTCGGTGTTCGGGGCAAAGTAAATTGAAAACCTTCTGGAAATAATTCACCATTCTAAATGACATTAAGAGCATTTATTATTTATGGGAGGAAGCAGAAATATCAACATGAACAGAAGTTTGGAAGAAGTTGATTCCAAGGCATGTGGATGACTTTGAGGGGTTCAAGATTTCAGTGGAGGAAGTCACTGTGGATATGGTGAAAAAAGTAAGAGAATTAGAATTAGAACCAGAACCTGAATATGTGATCTACTTGCTGTAATCTCACAATCAGAAGAGCAAATGAACAATTGCTTCTTTCTGCAAAATAAAATGGTTAATTGAAACAGAATCTACTTCTTTTGAGAGTGCTGTCAACATTGTTGAAATGACAACAAAAGATTTAGAATATTACATAAACTTAGTTGGTAAACCAGTGGTAGAGTCAGGGAGGATTGACGTTAAGTGGAATAAAAGTTCTACTGTGAGGAAAATGCTACCAAACAGCATTGTGCACTGCTGATAATTCTGTGTGTGTGTGTGTGTGAAAGACAAACTAAATCGGTGTGGTAAACTTATTTTTGAGACATTGTAATTTTAAGAAATTGTCAGTCACCCCAACCACAAGTAACCACCATCACAATGAATCAGCAGCCATTACCATCTAGTCAAAACCATCAACCAGCCAATGATTATGACTTGTTGAAGTGTCTGATAACTATTAGCACTTTTTAGCAACAGTGTTTTTAATTAAGGTATGTACATTGTTTTCTTAGACAC
Organism: Tarsius wallacei; assembly: GCA_963574415.1. Lineage (NCBI taxonomy): Eukaryota > Metazoa > Chordata > Mammalia > Primates > Tarsiidae > Tarsius > Tarsius wallacei. The sequence goes on along the minus strand of CAUYQG010066571.1, from coordinate 16,339 downwards.
AATGCTATTGCATGCTCAATAGACCACAGTGTAGGGTAATAATAGGTTTTATATGCACTAAGAAACTAAAAATTCATGTGATTCACTTTATTGCAGCATTCATTTTATTGAGTGGTCTGGAATTAAACAAACTATCTTCAAGGCTTGCCTATGCTACAAACTGAGTGGATTAAACAACAGATATTTGCTGTCTCACGATTGTAGATGTTAGAATTATGAGATCAAGGTTTCAGAAAGCCTACACTTTCTCTAAAAGAGGAAAATATATGTTCCAGGTCTCTCACCTAGCTCTGGTAGTTAATTAAATTAAGGTAGCATTTCTACAATATTCACATGGCATTGTGCCTGTTTCAGAGTTGTAACAAAATTCCTTTTCATGTAAAGATTTTAGTTGTACAATAAAGTCACATTAATTATTTTACGTAAAATAATTTCATTTAAAATTAAGAGCCTACCCTACTCCAGTGTGATCTTATCATAACTAATTGTATCTGCAAATATTATATTTCCAAATAAGGTCATATTCTAGAGTACTGTAAGTTAGAACTTCAAAATAATAATTTGGAGGGGACAGAAATCAGTTCATAATGGGTATGCAACTTGCATTCTGTATTTCTCCTAGAATTAAGATTTCAATACATTAAGTGAATTTGGGATTCAATGCTGCTAGAAGTGTTATCCATTTAATCATTTATTATTAATAAGAGTCTATTTTAATATCCTTATTTTGAAAGTCTAAAAATTAAAGCAACATTTTAATGTTAATAAAAATAGACATGCAATAGAAGTTTTCATTTTGATGCTTTTCATTTTACTAACCCCTAGTGTCATTTAGATGGTCATTCATTTAATGACCTATTTTTCTCAGGATAAATCTAGATAACAGAACTGATCTATATGGAATTCAATTTTATTCTTATTAATTTTTTATATGTTAACACTTTCTATTGAAAATAAACTATCCCAGATTATTGTTTTATTATTTTACATTTAACTACTAAGTCTTTTTATTTTAAATACCACCTGATAATTTATTTGTATCCTCTATCAGTACAACGTGGCCTGGATAATCTTGTTCTGTCACTGATAAAAACTACAATTACATACCTAAATTTTGTAGTAAATAAACTAGAAATGCATTTTTAACATATCATTTTTACCTGAAAAGTAAAGCTGTTTACTACACGATACTGTGTGTTTAATTCAGTCAAGGAAAATAATAGTTAAAGTGTAATATAAAAATTACTACATGCCAAGAAAATTATGCATATTATTTAATTTAATTCAAATGTCAACTTCATTGAAAATGCCATGACTACTAGTTCCCATGGACAGATGAGAAGACAAAAAGAAAAAGAAATCCTTAATTCTCCCAATGCATAGAACTGGCAAGAAAACCCATGTTCTAAAGCTTATGTACTTAATGCAACCCTAACTTACTATGTAGGTGAGGCAGATAGTAATTCAAAGGAAGAATTAATACATGAGCCCAGGTAGCACAGAGAAAATACATTTTTGAAGAGGCAGAAGTTTTTATTTGCCATGGTAGAAAGTGAATTGTAATAAGTTTTTAATAACTGAAAGATTAAGTACAAAAAAATACCCAATCTCTTCATCTTATTCAAATTATTTAAATTAGTCTAAAATTGAATAATATTAATTGGGTGATTGAGGAGCGGGACTCAGAAGTGTTTCATCTAAAATATTTCATACAGATGCTGACATGTGAAAATACCCTTTCCCTTGCCCCCTTTCTACAGAAAATGGGTCAGGTCCTTGGAACTGATAGAGATAGAATACAGAAGGCAAGGCTTGTGCAGTTCAAGAACACCCCCATAAAAATTAAAATAAACCTCCTTAGACAGGAATGTTGAGGGTTGCTATTGTAATCCTTATTTGGAAAGTGGTATAAGCAGCAAAGTCAAAGGGGACAAGGCTGAATTAGCAACACAGTACAAAGAGTGAGCTCAAAGATCTATCACTGGAGATTATTTAAATCTATATCTTTCCCAAAACAGAAAAGTTTTTTTTAACCGAATATTTTATAAAACACTACAGATAACTGAAAATAATTGATCTCATACTACAGATTTAGAACTAACATATATTTTATACAATAGAAGCATCTATACTATTGTTTCATATTAAATTGAAATAACATAAGGCAAGAGCACGCAGATTCTCTCCAACTTTTCCTGATGGTAGATTCATATCATACTGTGGATCTTCTGACTTTAACATTACTTTCATTGCAATGATTGTCACTTATATTGAAATTTAGCAGCCTTGTGTCTAAAGTGGCCCAAAGTGGTTCTCCATCATGAATTTATATTGACCAACATAACTTGGTACCAATTAGCTATTGCACAGCCTCATATGAAACTGAAACATAGGGGATTTCACACAAAATTCCTGGAGAAGCCTTCTGTCTCACCTTTTCTGCAGCACATCAGATTAAGTGGTAACAGAAGGTGACTTTTTATAGGAAGAAAGAATCTAAATGGAATCTACTCTAACACTATGTATAGACGTTTTGATTTAATTATTTCCTGCAATATCAAGCAGCCCCTACATACCCACCTAGGATTCAGTTGCATAATCGTTTATCGTACATTTATATGTACAATATTTGTGATAAATAGTAACAATGATAACAAATATTATCTCCAATTTTCTAATTTTCTCTAACACTCCAATAGAGAGAGTGTAATACATGTGTGTGTGTTTGTGGGTGCATTCATGTGTGTTTCTAATATGGTGGTTAACATATGAAGCTCTCTAATGAATTATGCACTGTCGTGAGATAGTGTACTAAAAATCCTCCAATATGGCTACATATCTTTAGTAAAACATTTGTTAACCACTAGAAACAGTTAGAATCATATTTTTAATTGGATGCATGTATGCATGGATTAATTAGAAGGAGTCTATAGATACCTGTGCTCTTAAAAAAAACATTTCATGAAGTCTCATTAGCAGTTTACAACTTAACACTATAGCTCTTGTCCTAGGTCTCAGATTTGGCCTTGGGTCCCAGCAATTGAAAAAAGATTCTGCTGAATCTTATAATTAGAAGTACCTTCAATTAGCTATTATTTCATCTACTTCATTAAAACTTCACTGCAAAATAGTTTCTAAAGGATCTAAAAGACAAGCCACTAAGACTTTATTTATATTAAAACAATGTGTATTATGGCAGTTAAATATCTGTATAAAAGCGTGGTTACCAATAAATATTTCTGTGAGCAGCAGAATTCAGGCTAAGAATTGAATTTCACTAAAACATGCCACATGATCTGTGAAGGTAAAAGAAAGACGTTTAAATATAACCTAAAAATAATCCTAAAAATCCACTAAATTTTATAAGACAAAAACCATAATGGCAAAAGTGAAACTGGCTTATTTTGCTTTACTATAATAATGGCAATAATAATATATTGAAGATTTAGTATGAGTCAGACACTGTTCTGAGCAGTGAACAGTGCTCAGAGCACTGAAAAAAATGAACTTTTTATAACTAAAATATAAAATAGTTTATGGTTTATCTCCATTTTCAAATCATGCAAACACTTGGCCAAACAGTAGTATAATATTGTAACCATTTAATAAATATAAAATTATTTTATAATTTTATGTAACATTTCAAATATTTCCCAGTGTGTTTATCTTAATTTTCACCATAATTATATATTGAAGTACAAGGTAAAAATCACTTTCAATGATGTGGCATTTCAATATTGTTTTACACATCAGTTATTTCCAGTTCTTTTCTTTTCTTTTGAAATGATAAATGATGCATCAATGCCTATCTTTGTTAATTAATATTTTTTTCTTCTTCTTTTTCTATAAACTTAGAAACACAGCACTCCAAAAATGAAATATAATCACAAGACCAGAGTATATAATCACTTTAATAACTATTACTACATATTAACTAGCAGATTTTTGTTTTTTTTTTTTAGTTGGAGTCTCACTCTGTCACCCAGACTGGAGTGCAGTGGCCGCTCCCGGCCACCGCAGCCTCGACCTGCTGGGCTCCGGCGATCCTTCTGCCTCAGCCTTCCGAGTAGCCGGAATTACAGGCACGCACTACCATGCCCGGCTGACTTTTTTGATTTATTGTAGAGATGAGGTCTTGCCAAGTTGCCCAGGGGGGTCTCGAACCCGCGGGCTCAGGCAATTCACTCACCTCAGCCTCCCAAAGTGCAGGATTACAGGCTGAGCCACCGAGCCCGGCCTCATTTGTAATTTATAAAGATGACAGTGGTAGTGCTTATAGTGATAGACCTGTAATGTTTTCTGAAGTCAGTTCATGCCTATAACTGAGAAGAGAAATAGCATCAATGAGTCCTTTATTAAGTGTGAAGCTCATAATACCCTGAGAAATAAATGGTTCACAGAGATTTGTCTTTTTTCTTAACAGATTAAAAAACCAAGGCCCAGGGATAGTTAGGAGGTTTCACAAAGAGATAATTTTAGAGCAAGACCTAAAGTCTAGTTCTCCTGATTCCTAGGTGTACATGTGTACCCATGACCATCCTTTTTTTTCTACATGTGCATGTGGTACTTTAGATGATCCATCTGCTAGTATACCAGATATCTTATTTAGCTTCATTAATCTTGAATAAATATATATGAAGTTCAATTCACTTTGACTACGTACGTCTGCCTGTATTTGGCTGACTCCTTATGCTTTTAAAATATTATGTGAAAAATTATACCAGCAATATGCCAATTAACTGGAAGTGAAGTACAGATAGAAGTAATTAAGAATGAGGATCAAAGCAGAAGCTATTTCTCCCCCGTGATTCATCCATGAAGCTTAGGTAGAAATGAAGTATAAGTTTGAAATTCATGATTTTTTCTCTTGCTAACTTTTACAGAGATATTCATTCTTCTTAACATTTTTTCCTTTTCCTTTTTAAAGCATACGTATCAAAATTCTTCTGCACAACATATGCCAGTTCATGGAAATGCTAACATTTGATGTCTCTATAAACAATACACCTACAAATTCAAACATATTTCTCATTTATATTTTTTCTTAAATGTCATTTATTTAAGCAAAGCTTAACAGTAAAAAGCTTTTAATCATAGTTTCCATAGGTATCTTATTCAAAGTACATTTTAGAGATCAAAGTAGACATGTCTACCATAAAAAAACTATAGCGTTGTACACAGAGATCATCAGTTGTTACACTGGTGATGAATCATACTTTTTAAATCAGATGACAGCTCAGATTTGAAACAATAAAAGATTGGAAAAATACATATCCTTATAATAATAAGATTCTTTGATTATGGTTGACACTTTTTATCTTTAGAGTATAAGTCATACTCATTTTAGGAAACATAAAATATAAGATCTAAAGCCATCTATAATCATCTACTGAAATAAAACATTATTTTTATATTAACATGATTTTATTATTTCTTGGAGACAGATTATGTACCTGCTCAAATTTGTGTGTGTCTGTACACCTGTGAGTGAAGAGAGAAATATATTATTTATACAAATGTATATGCATGTACATACACATAGTTAATATAACATATGCATATATTTATAAATGCATAAGCATCTTCTATGTGTTGTAGTTTATATATATAGCCACTTATATATTTATTTATGATTTTTTCCATCGCTTTAAATTTTTTTTTTGAAAAATATAGCTGTGACGTATTACATGTTTGGGTGTATTTTATTTTTACTCATCCTCCCATTAAATACTATTTTGTCTTTTCTAGTGTTTCACTATTAAAATAATATTTGGACTAATAATTCTGCAATAATTTAAAATAATTTCTTCTTGCCCATTTGTTAGTAATTATTTTAACGATCTTAATACAACCTGTTAAATTGCTTTTTATTAACAACATGAGCAGTGTACTCTCCATATAGCTGGGAGAATGAGTTTTAAAAGAAAAAACATATTACTTATTTAAGAATTCAGTGAATTTACATCACTTTCAAAATAAGTAACATCATATCTCACTTAATTTATTATTTTTTAGGCACCCTGACTTTCTATAAACTCTAAGACTCAGATAATTTGTATTTATTTTAATTGAATCATTAGTATTTCCTCTAAATAAATTTCACCATTTGATCTTATGCTTCTTTTCTCTTGTGCTGTATTCTGAAATCAACTTGTTCACCAAGGGGAGACATTGTCAAGTACAGTTACACAAGGATATTATCTTGGCCATATGAGAAAAAAAAAAACAGTCCAGAAATCTGATGAGTTTTTTTCCTCTAAAAAATCAGCATGATCATTAAGTCCTCCAATTACGCTAAATGTCTTTGCGGAGTAGGTGGGAGGGACATCTTGCTCTCCCACTGTAATAAAGTGATGAAGTCAAGGAGAAAGTTAATTGCAAACATAGATACATTTCCAGAGCAAATGCAATGGCCAAGACATCACATGTCAGACCAAGTCTTCTATGTATTAGGTCTTAGGCATCAGATCTTCTTTCTTCATAACATAGTACTTACATACAAATGTGCAGAGCTTTGTAACACAAGTTCTTCAAATTTTTTCTCAAATGTGATATTTTCAAAGATGTTTTTCCTGACTATTGTATTTAAAGTCAAAATTCAGCATCCTTTCTTGAAAAAACCCTCGAGCACTAGACATAGAAGGAACATTCCTCAAAACAGTGAGGACAATCTATCATAACCCCACAGTCAAAATTGTGGTCAGTGGGCAGAATTTGGAAGTATCCCCTGTAAGAACAGGAACAGGACAAAAATGCCCACTCTCACCTCTTCTGTTCAACATTGTATTCGAAGTCATAGTAAGCGCAGTCAGGCAGGAGAAGGAAATTAGTGGTATCCAAATAGAAAAAGAGAAAGTAAAGCTTTGCAGACAAAATGATTCTATATCTTGAAAATATTAGGGAGTCTGTAAAAAGCCTCACTGCACTAATAATCAACTTTGATAAAGTGTCAGCACACAAAATCAATGTGCAAAAGACAGTGGCATTTCCATACATTAGCAATAAGCAGACAGAGAACAAAATACAAAACCCAATCACATTCACAATAGACACACACACACACACACACACAGACACACACACAATACCTCGGCATCCACCTAATCAAAGAAATGAAAGACCTTTACAACGAGGACTAAAAAACACTGCTCAAAGAAATCAAAGATGACACAAACAAATGGAAAAACATTTCATGTTCATGGATTGAAAGAATCGAGATAGTCAAGATGTCCATTCTACCCAAGGAAATCTACAGATTCAGAGCAATACCCATCAAATTAGCCACATCATTTTTCTCAGACCTGGAAATGGCAATACAGAAAATTAATATGGAAACCAAAAAAGCACACAAATAATCAAAACAGTCCTTACTTACAAATGGTACAACAGTAAGCAAAACAGCTTAGTACTGGCACAAGAATAAACACATAGACCATCGGGACAGGACAGAGACTGCAGAAGCAAAAACCGAGTCTTTCAACCAACTAGCTTTTGACAAAGCCACCATTAATAATCATTGGGGAAAAGAGACCATATTTATCAAATGGTGCTGGAAAAACTGGCTGAACACATACAGAAGAATGAAACCAGACCCCCACCTATCACCATATATAAAAATCAGCTCTAAATGGATTAAAGACTGAAATATAAAACCCCTAATTATAAGAATTCTAGAAGAAAATGTAGGAAGCATTCTTTTACACATTGGAGTAAATAACCAATTCTTGATCAAATCTCCAAAAACAAACGCGATAACATCTAAGATAGAAAAGTGGGAGCCGGGCTCGTTGGCTCAGCCTGTAATCCCGCGCCTTTGGGAGGTTGAGGTGAGTGGATTGTCTGCGCCCGCGGGTTCGAGACCCGCCTGGGCAAGCAAGACCTCATCTCTACAATAAATCAAAAAATCAGCCGGGCGTGGTAGCGCGCGCCTGTAGTTCCAGCTGCTTGGAAGGCTGAGGCGGAAGGATCACCAGAGCCCAGCAAGTCGAGGCTGCGGTGGCCGGGAGTGGCCACTGCACTCCAGTCTGGGCGACAGAGTGAGACTCCGACTCAGAAAAAAAAAAAAAAAAAAAAATTAATTAAAAAATTAGCTGGGCATGGTGGCACACACCTGTATTCCCAGCTACTTAGGAGGATCATCTGAGCCCAGGAAGTTGAAACTGCTGTGAGCCATGAGCGTGCCACTGCACCTCAGACTGGGTGACAGAGTGAGACTTGACTCAAATAATATAATAAGAATAATAGAGCAATTATAAAAATGCTATTCTAAAAGTTATCTGAATGTGGTCTCTCTCTCTAAATATGTGATAATGTGGGAAGATGAAATGAATGTGGGAAGATGAGATGAAGTGAAGTGAATGATATGGGCACTGTGACATAGCATTAGGCTACGACTGACCTTAAACACAAGCACTTCGATACTCGCCTGTCAATCTGATAACCAAATAGGCCACTGGGTGACTTCTAGGCGGGTAGTGGATACGCAGGACAAAAGGCTTCACGTCCTTTTTTGCCAGGATGGTGTAAGATCTTTTTTTTAAAGATGTGGGGTACAAGTCATACAAATGTTCATTATGCGGGTACCCTTGTTGATGAGGGGTGCCCCTCCCTCCCCTGGCAGTTTCCCTCAACGGCCCAACCCACACCCCCCCTGCCCCACCTCCCACCCCACCCCTTGTAAGATCTTACCATGCTACTCAGAATGGCATGCAACTTAAACTTATGAGTTGCTTATTTGTGGAATTCTCCACTTATTCTTTTTTAAAATTGTGGTTGACCTCCAGTAACTGAAACTGCACAAAGCAAAACCACGGGTAGAGGGGAACTACTCTCCTTGGTCACCACACTGCCTTCAAGTCTTAAATTCAAGAAACGTAGAACAATTGCCCCACAGCTCTATTATTCCACTTTGCTTTCCTCTCTACTTACCAGCAGAAATATACTTAGTGTTTAGAAAAGCATTAGCTTTATCTGGGCCATTTGGTAAAGAACATCTGACAAGGGCACTGCCAAGATTCTAAAGCACCAACTGATGTAGACACTGGACGTAAAAATCTGCTGGCCTGGTAGAAATTAGTTTGAAAGCATTAAGAGCTGGGTAACAGTTTATGAACCACTTTTTAAAATCATGCTTATTCTGGCCAAAAACCCCCCCAAAAAAACACTCAACCTCATAACCTAGTTATTTTTAATTTTTTAGAAAATCGACATGAATTCTCAGAAAAGCAGGGGAAATTTCCCTTCCCATCCCTAGACCATAGTCTCAGGGTGAAAGAGACTGTTGTTTGGGCCACAAATGCATGAGCCAGACGTTATTTTCACATGCAAATAACGGCCACATACAGAGATAATCCAGGCCTGGGGCCAGGCGGAGACCCCAGCCAGGCTGCCTTGTCATGCTCTCATGGTGCCTGTGGGTGAGCTGCCATCCTGTGATTAGGGAGTCTGCCGTCCAATGGGAGAGGATATGTGTGAAATAACACTAAAAATACAAAGCACACAAATGAATTTAGTTTAGAGTGAGAAGACATTCGTCACTGAATCATGGTGGGGCTGGCCAACATTTACCAGAAGTGTTTGAGATCACGTGCCAGACACGGTGATGGGTGGCCAGGCCGTCAGTGTGCGTGACCACGTGAGGGTTTGCGTGTGCGCCCACTCACACCGTCAGTGATGTGGGGAAAACAAATGTTCATGGCAGGATCTTGGAACCTTTTTTTGTTCATTGTTATTTTGGATCATAGACTAACAAGAAGATGTCAGTCAAGGGTATCATTAGTTAAAATAAATTTTGTTTGTATTTAAGGAGGGTGTGTATGTGCCCGATGGAGGTAGACAGCAGACAGGACAGGAAGGGCCTGAGGAGGGTGGGAACGGAAAAAAGAGAGGAGGGAAAAAATAAAGAGGTGTGTAGAAACAAACCCAGAGGATGAGATCACACAATTGCTTCCCAAGTTGCATCTGGTCTTCATGTCTACCCCACCTCGACTGCAGCAGTCCAGGCTGTGTCTTCTCCAGGCTGGACAATTGCAGCCATCCTTGAATGGCCCGCCCGCCCCTAGCCCCTAGTCCACGTATGCCCACACTGGCCCCAAGCAGGATCCCAGAGAGCAAATCTGATCCAGCCACTCCTCTACTTAAAGGACAGACCCAGCCGGGCTCGGTGGCTCAGCCTGTAATCCCATGCTTTGGGAGGCTGAGGTGAGTGGATTGCCTGAGCCCGTGGGTTCGAGACCTGCCTGGGCAACTTGGCGAGACCTCATCTCTACAAAAAGTCAAAAAATTAGCCGGGCGTGGTAGCGCGCGCCTGTAGCTCCGGCTACTTGGGAGGCTGAGGCGGAAGGATCGCCGGAGCCCAGCGGGTCGAGGTTGCAGTGGCTGGGAGCTTGCCACTGCACTCCAGTCTGGGGGACAGAGTGAGACTCCAACTAAAAAAAAAAAAAAAAAAAGACAGATCCACCAATCTTTTGCTCAGCTTTTATGATGTCTGCATCTTTAAAACTCATGTGGAATTTTCAAGTTACTCCTGGTTATTTTGTTTGTTTGTTTGCGTTTCTTACTAGAAAGACTAAGAAAATTCTCAAGATATGTCATCAAGCCTCTGTTTATAGTACATTCCATCTGGGACTCCTGAATGTTGCTACATTAGTTTTAACTTAAAAAATACTATGTACTATGTGAGCTCAATTATGTTTTAAAACAAAAAAAGGATGGAAAAAAGGCTACAAGGAAATAGCTTTTAGACCTCATATTTTAAAATTCAACCTCTATTAGTCTTGATACAAATAAATTAAAATTTAGTATGTACTATCTAATCACAAATATGAATACAAATATGCAAGGCACTGGGCTCGGTGGCTCAGTCTGTAATCCCGCGCTTTGGGAGGCTGAGGTGAGTGGATTGCCTGAGCCCGCGGGTTCGCAACTTGGCGAGACCTCATCTTTACAATAAATCAAAAATCAGCCGGGTGTGGTAGCGCGCGCCTGTAGTTCCAGCTACTTGGAAGGCTGAGGCGGAAGGATCGCCGGAGCCCAGCAGGTCGAGGCCCGGCCACTGCACTCTAGTCTGGGTGACAGAGTGAGACTCCAACTCAAAAAAAAAAAAAAAGATATAGCATATTTTATTAAATATTAAACTGTGGCTCTCTAGATTACACAATTAAACAAGAAAAATTTCTTGTTGATTTTAGCACAGTGAAGGAAATCGCCTGAATGAATAGAAAACATGTTTTGCTTTGTAGTACAGACTTAGTGATCAATAAATTTTTAAAAACTATTAATATTCCATGCTTAAAGTATGTAAAATTTGAAACAGGTTTAATTTCTAATTTTATGCATTTTCAAATATATAACTTATGATTATAAATAAAAAAAGAAAAAGGCCTCTTTGTGTTTCTTCTGGATTTTCTTTGTTATGGTAACTACCTACTGTATACAGAAAATTTCTACCTTAGCCCCCCGAAATTATCACAAGTCGGTTCTCATAACCCTATCCATATTTCTAAGAGGCACACAGAAGTGTGGTACATTCAATGCCTAAAGATGTCCTACATCATTTTGTGGAACAAGAAGCACTATATTTGCCTCCAGAAGTTTAAATAGATAAGACATTTATTTTTTTAAAAAAGTAAAATTAATAAAATAACCTTCTTTAATTAAACTCTTTCTAGATGTCAGAAATTATGATTAACAGTTAACATTTATCATTTAATTTAATCCTTTCAACAATTCTATGCTGTAGATATTATCATTCTTATTTTAAAATTAGGAAACTAAGGCTTACATAGGCCAAGCTACTTATCCTCCAAAATATGTGTGTGTGTGTGTGTGTGTGTGTGTATAAACCAAGTGTATATTTTAGTTAAGGGAAGAAACTCAGAGTAGGGTTAATGAAAACCAGGCATGAAATAGCTTCTGTTTGCTGACTGGACATGTAAATAGCTTGTAAGATGTCACTCTTGAATTTACAAGAACAACAAAACCTCTACAAACTGGATGTCAGTGTCTTCTCTTGGACTGATTAGAGAACTAAGGTTGGAGGATAAACTACCATGCTCAAATCCAAAGAAACAGCTACTTTGAGAGATATAGCAACTCAGATCTGCTTACCTATCATGAAAAAAACAAAGCAAAGCAAAACAAAACAGAAAAATATTGAAGTTATAAATGAGTAAGAAAACCAGTTGTAATTTTGAGGAACTTCTGGAGCTGAGTATGGAGTAGCACAGGAGTGGGAAATTCCTGAGGGTACAGTCTTGATGGTGTGGGGGTGGGGCTTTTATTAGCTTTACTTACAGAAACCCTAGCAGGTTCTCAAAGCGTGAATCTTAGAAAAATCTTCTGTGGTTCTGGTAGAGGAAGGAGAAAAATAGCCATCGTGAAACATGACCCAAACCTCTACTAAAAACCTCTACTAAAAATAAACAAACAAAACAGCAAAACAAACACACAATAACTATTCAACAGTAGTGATACTTCACCAGAGCTAATTCTAAAACTTTATCCAAACTGGATGAATAGAATTCTTCACACTCCACCATCCGCCATTCTTCCTGTTTCGCCTATAAAACATAATATATAGGGACAGGGTTTCAATAAATAAGTGGGAATTCGTAACCATAAACGGTTGTGTTGGGCAAGAGAGAAAAAAAGATGTATCTCTGCAGGAGAAACAGAAACACCTATGAAGGCCAAATCATCCGGTCACAGGCCCACCATAAAGCAAGATTTAATCAGATTAGAAAACACTCCTGCTTAACACTCCCATATCCTCATACCACATTAACAAGACTTCAGCTTTGAAAAAATGATGGTGTAAGAATGAAAAACTAAGTTCCGGTAAGAGGGCGACGGCACAGGTGGGACCGTGGGCATCTCCACGAAAGTGAGGAAAGTGAGTTCCCATAAAGACTCTTGCCCCCCCCCCCCCCCCACTGGTCCGAGGCCTGGAGCCCTAAGTCCCACACACCGCCCCGCTGTGGCGACCCCGCCTCTGCTTTGGTTCTGCCCAGGTGGCCCCGGACCCCCTGCCGCGTGGAGCGCCGCTCCCTCCCTGGCTACACCGCCTCACCCAGCCTTGTGGAGCTCTGGGTTCCCTCGCTGGCGGCACCGCTCTGCCGGCACTCAGCCGCTACTGGCCCCCTCCCTGGCTAAAGCATCCAGCCCTGCCCAAGCGCCCGCCTCCCACCAAGGCCCTTGGTGCCCACCCCTCGGAGGTCGGGCCCCCTCCCTGGCTGAAGCGCCCACCTCAAACCGCCACTCCCTGTGGAGGCCCTCGGCGCCCGCCTCCCAAAGCTGCTGCCACCCACAGAGGGCCTCGGCCCCTGCCCCTCGGAGCTCTGGTCACCCTCCCTGGCTGAAAGTGCCCAGCCCTGTCTCAAGCCGCCGCTGCCCCTGGAGACCCTCGGCGCCCGCCCCTCGGAGCTCCCCAACACCTCCCTGGCTGAAGCGCCCAGCACCGCCCAGCACCGCCTCAAAGTCTCAAGCAGCCGCCCTTGCGGAGGCCCTCGGTACCTGCCCCTTGGAGCTTCAGGCCCCCCCATGACTGAAGCGCCCAGCCCCACCTCAAGATGACACCGCCCGCCCGCGGTGGCCCTCCGCACCCGCCCCTTGGAGCTCCGGGCCCCCTCCCCGACTGAAATGCTCCCTCCTGCCCAAGTCGCTCCCCCCCACCCCGAGCTCCGGGCTCCCTCCCTGGCTGCAGCGCCCAGCCCTGCCTCAAGCCTCCACCACCCAGGAAGGCCGACAGCTCCCTTCCCGTGGAGCTCTGGGCTCCCTTGTTGACTGCACCGCCCTGCCCCCAGCTACCCTGAGCACTATGCTGACCACCAACACCCAGCAGTCTGCCACTCTGCCTCCTCCCACTCGCCCCTGACCACAGCAGGACCAGAGAACAGCTGGAGCTGGAGACCAGGCAGAGACCTGCATTGCCTCATGAGCTCCACCCAGCTCTGCCCAGCCTCCAGCTTGGGACCTAAGTACAAAGAAAGAAAAAGAGACCCAAGTCGCATGTGACATGCCAACCTATAGCACCCAACTGTCTCACTTTGCCTCCCCCAACTGGATCCGGTTTCAGGAGAACCTGAGATCATCTGGAGCCCTGTGACCAGACAGAGACCTGCAGTGCCTCCCCAACCCAGCTCTGCCCAATCTCCAACTTGGGATCTAAAACTTCATGTTTGTGTGAGGGAATAGTACATCATAAGGAGGTTGATCAGCTTGTGTGTCTGTATGATTGTGTCCTAGTTTGTTTGCTGTTGTCGCTGTTGTTTTTTTGTTTGTTTGTTTGTTTTTGTTTTCTCTTACTCTTATCTGTTTTCAGGTCTATTTTCATTTATTAGCTGGTACCTTTGTCTGTCTTCCCTCTTACTCTCCTCTGTCTCCACCTTCCACTTTCGCTCCTCCCTGTTCCATTTCTTTCCCTTTTCTTACATCATTTTACTCTCAGGGAGCAAACCAATACCCCCACTTCATGAACAGATTACGTGGGAAGCAGGATCCAGCATATCCATACACCTGTCAGTGGATACTAGGATCCTCAGATAAATTTTGAATCACAGCTCCCCCCTCAAATAAATATCAAAACTGCAAAAGGTATAGCCCCTAACCTACAGTCCAGCTTCAGAATGGAACAAAGCCAGAGGATTCACATAAGGAAGAATAGGAGATTGAGAAAACAGAAGTAAAAGCAACCCCGCCACCCCTGAACAACAGATTTAAAGAAGACGGGGGGGGGGGGGAGGAAAAAGTGGAGAGGAGGAAAATCTATACAAATGAAAAACCAAAAGAAGAATATAGGTCTCACACAGGCCCCTGGGAGATCTGATATTGAGAAAACAGACTTCAGAATGCAAACAATGAAGAACCCCCAGAATGACTGTTAACATACTACAAACCCAGATATCAAGACTTAGTAGAGAGAATAGGAAGAATTGAGGAGAGAAAAGAGGAAAATAAGAAGGAGTTGATAACTGAGATAACAGCAGTAAGGAATACTGTGATTGAAATAAATAGCAAACCAATAAACATGAAAAGCAGAATTAGTCAAGCAGAAGACAGACTCTCAGAACTTGAAGACAAAAATATAGAACTAAACCAAACTGTCAAAAACATAGAAAAGAAGTTTAATAAAACAGAACAAAACCTTCAAGAGATGAGATTACTTCAAGAGAATGAACCTAAGAGTAGTTGGTCTTCCTGAGGTAGAAAGAGAGACAGAGACCACCCTGGAACAAACATTCCACAAAATTATTCAAGAAAACTTCTCTCACCTCATCAATGATGTGAAAATACAAACACAGGAGATTCAGAGAACACTGGCAAGACAACAAATGAGAAGACCAACTCCTAGGCACATAATAATCCCCCTGAACAAAGTAGGTATAAAAGAAAAAATCCTAAAAGCAGCAAGAGAAAAAGGTCAGACTACCTACCAGGGAAGACCAATCAGAAGAGCAGCAGATTTATCTACAGAAACACCAGGCTAGGAGAACTTGGAGTCAGTCCAAAATTCAAAGTACTCAGAGATAAACAATTTTAACCAAGAATAGCCTACCCAGCCAAGCTAAGCTTCATGAGTGAGGGAGAATTAAAATCTTTTCCAGACATCCAATCCCTGAGAACTTAGGCAGCCTCCAGACCACTCCTACAAGTAACTCTTAAGAAAGTATTGAACACAGAAGAAAAGGGAAAAAAGAACAACAATGTTCTTCACAAGAGTTCGTGAAAAAGACAGAAAACACACATGAACCAACCCAAAAAACCAAAAGAAAGACAACAAACAAATAAGTACAACAACAATTCTATAAGAACATCATGACAAAGATAAACACTCACATTTCAATAATTTGCCTGAATGTGAATGAACTGAATGCACCACTGAAAAGACATAGAATGGCAAAATGGATAAAGTATCATGAGGCAACAATATATTGTCTCCAAGAGACTCATCTCACCAGAAAAAATATTCAGAGACTCAAAGTAAAAGGATGGGAAACAAAATTTCAGGTGAATAGAACACAAAAGAGAGCTGGAGTTGCAATCTTAATCTCAGACAAAATACTGTTTAAGCTATCAAAAATTAAAAAAGATGAAGAAGGTCACTATATAATGATAAAAAGTTCAATCCATCAACAAGAAATATCCATCCTAAACATATATGCACCTAACATAGGAGTACCAATGTTCATAAAGCAGCTTCTAGAAAAACTTTAAAAAAAGATTGACTCTAACACTATCATAGCTGGGGACTTTAAAACCCCACTTACAACCCTAGACAGATCATCAAGACAAAAATTCAGCAAGGAAACCCAGAACCTCAATGAGACTCTTGACAAATGGA
>CAUYQG010066563.1:0-14731 GCA_963574415.1 Tarsius wallacei | reverse complement strand
TACCACGCCTGGCTAATTTTTTTTTTTTTTATTTATTGTAGGGATGAGGTTTCGCCTGCCCAGGTGGGTCTCGAACCCGCGGGCTCAGGCAATCCACTCACCTCAGCCTCCCAAGGCGCGGGATTACAGGCTGAGCCACCGGGCCCGGCTTCAGTGACTTTTTAAAAGAGATTCTTTCCACCTGTTTGCCCATTTCATGATGGGTAATTAATAGTACACTTGCTTACAACATGCTGAATGTTCAGTAGTTTTTTACCACAAATGGCATGACCCCCATATCCTATTCTGTTTATTCACCCAATTTCACCTCAAGTGACTTCCTTTTTGTTTCCCGGTATGAAGAAAGTTCTCAAAAGGACATGTTTTGTTTATGTGAAAGAGGTATAACAAAAAACAGTAGAAGCGCTAAAAAGCATAAAAATTGACAAGTTCAAAAAAATGTTTTGAGCAGTGGAAGAGTGTCTTGATAAGCATATTGCGTCAAGTGGAGAGTACTTTGAAGGTGACTGAAGTTTAAATATGTAAGAATAAATACACAATTTTTAATAACTAAGTTTCAGTTTTATGGGGATCTCCCTTCAGAGGAGAGGGGTCCTTGATAAAAATGGAAATTATATGACCCCCCCAAATAATTACAGGGCAGGTGGTGGTGCTCAAGCAAAATGATCTAATTATAATGAATGAAAATGAGATAATATTTGTAGCATATGATATGCCCACCAGTTAACATCTATTATGTGAGAGTCACTGAACAGCCAAGGAGACAGAATGATTCAGTTAACTGACATCAACCGTTTCCTGATAGGGACCACCTCAGTACAAGCACAATGGATGTAAAAATGGAGCAGTCATTATGACAGGGATAGATATTATACACTGGTCTAACTTTCACTAACAAAGGCTGACTTAAATACTGCTGCTGCTGCTGAATGTCCAGCCTTGAACAATGGTCTCAATTAGATGGACTTTCAATCTTGAACCATCTTGCTAAGAAACCAAGCAGCTCCTTTTTAGTAAGGGATGGATTACATTGTTCCTCTTCTGCTCTTAAGAAGCAGTGATTTGTCTTCAAAGGAAATGTATTGTTTTGCCTTTCCTACTTGCAAGATTTATCCAGGACCATCACCTAAAAACTTGCAGCTATAAACCATTGCCATGGGATTCTGCATAAAATTATATCGAACTAAGGAACATAAAATTATATTGAATTAAAGCACTAACCGCAAAGGAGATGCAGCAGTAGGCTTGTGACATAAGATACACTCATTCTATCACATAATACACTACCCAGAAACTCCCAGCAAAATGGAGTGATAGTATAGGTTTTAGACAGTGAAACTGACATGTCAACTTAGAGACTATAACATTCAATAATGGGGCATGATCCTTTAGGACACAGTGAATATAATTTGGTACTGTGTCCCCAACAAGGAAAATACATGATGGAATCAGGAAGTGGAAGTCCACATGGCCCCACTTATCTTCCCTTCAATATGCCCAAATTGGGGAAATTGGGTTTTCTGTTCCTGCAACTCTTGACATTTCAGGCTAAAGAGCCTATTTCACAAAGACAGAATGCTTTCACCAAGAGTCTTAGCAAGAATGCATTCAACTTTAAGCTATTGCAGTCTGCTGGTAATTTTGGGATCCTTCGACCATGAGCCCAGTAGGTAAAGGAAGGAGTTATTGTTCTGGCAGAGTTGATTGGACTTGACTATCAGGAGGAGGGAGGGCTGCTGTTACATAGTGGGGGTAGGGAAGCATATATTTGCCACTCAAGTGATTCACAGAAACATTTCTTGGTACTCCCATGTGAATTTTAATCATAATCTGTGAAGAACATGGTCACTAGAAGCTCAGGATCTAGTTTACCCCACTAAGTAATGCTAGCTGAGAGTGGAGGGAATGAAAAATGAGTAGCAGAGGATGGAGATGATGAGTATCTGTGTGGCCATTAGACCAGCTACATACAGTAGTGGAAAACTGACGTAAGTTTTCCCAGTCAAAGAGACCAACGTAGAATTGTGGAGAAGCACTTCCCAGTCAGGTGAACTGTACAAATTAACTGGATCTGAGAAGTACAAGGGATGGACTGTAATGAATGCTATGATATACTTCTCAAGTCTTCTTTTTTAAAAAAAGCTCTTGTTTTTTAAACTTCTGAAGTTTTGCTTGATGAATTTACAGAGCTGGATTCTTTCACAGGACTTGTCCTTTACCAAAGGGTACTGTTTCCTAGAAGTTTCCTGTCCTTCTTGGGAACAGCTTATTTCTCAGTCTAAGATGTCTCCAGAGAGAATTCACAGGTTCAAAACTCCCTGTGGGGTCAGCTGGAACTTTTTCTTGCTTCTGAATCATGGTTCAACTTTTCCCTCAGTCAGTCCGATCTGTTCCTCTTACAGGAGCACCCCCCCCCCCCCAGAAAATATTTTGCATGCAAATCTGAGAGTCTGTTTTCTGGGAAACCTAATCAACAACAAGATCTTAATTTAGGATTTGCCTGTGTGTGGTGTGTTATGAGGATCTAAAGTTATTTTTATACGGAAAGCTTAGTGATCCAAATGTATTTATTTAAAAGTCATCAAAAGGCTCATTGAATTGCAATGCTAACAGTACTGCATATAAAATTCTATGTACGTACTTCTTGCCTTTCTTTTTTATTCTGTTGATCTATCTGTTTACTCCTGTACTAATGCCACATTGTTCTAATTACTACATAATTAGTATTCTAATGAATATTATTACTGGTTAAGGAAAGTCTCCTTTCTTCATTCATTTTAGATTTGCCTCAGATATTCTTAGACCATTATTATGCCATATGAATTTTTAAATTCTAGCTTCAAGTTTCATAAAAACATTGTTTAGATTTAACATATGAATGAATGGAATTTATAAATTGATATGGTAAAAATGGACAGCTTTTAATACTTTTAATGGTAAAAATGGACAGCTTCTCATCTCTTAACATATTGCAAGTATGTAGATTTATGATTTCCTTTGATGTTCTCCCTTTGGTTCTTTATTTTTTTCTGATACCCTTACATGTTTTAATATTGTAGTTAGTTAGTAGCGCCATTTATTTTTCTTTCTCTCTGGATTTATTTCCTTCCTTGATAATTTTAGCTAAGGTCTTCCTCCTGGATGTCTATCTTCTGAAGGTACACAGTGCACTTACCTTTGAGCCCTGTATATTCCAGATATCCTGCTTCTTTCTCCTGTAAAGCTCACACAAATTCTGGAGGATAAAAAATATCTGTGTCAGGCTGGTAGAATTATGGGAAATAAAAGACAACATCAGTTAAGTTCACAAATCATGAAATGCCACATCACTCATCACTTTTCAACAGCTGCATTAAATGTGAAAAGGTTACATTTTCTTGCCTCAATCCTGGTTCTTGAATATTTTGCTATAGTGATGTGATAGTAGCCTGTTTTTTATCTTTCAAGAAGTATTTACTGAGCAAAGAAAGATAGCATAAAACCAAATAGCTGACACCTGTGGTAAAGTGAAAGATTTTTAAGAAATCCTAGTTTCTATGTAAATTTGGAGAAGCTAATATTGTTTAGAATTGATATACGTGGAGAAAGCCACTCCCTGCCTCTCTTTTTGATTTGGTAACAAAATCCCCAAAGGAGCGAACATCAGCAGTGTAAAAAAGCTGGGCCAGGATTTGGTGGCAGACATTGTGGGAAGCAAAACAAGATGTGCTTTCTTTTTTATTTTTTGCTACACTTTCACAGATTAACACATATGGTGTTTAGTGTCAGATTCACAGTGTCATATGATGAGGTAAATCTTGAGTTATTTCTAATGTGCCGTATCAGAAAGTGTTTTATTGCTATCTTCCTTGAGATAAGGAAGTCTGAATATTGAAATACACACGACTGTGTAAATCTTTTCTCTGTCTGAAAAGTTACTCTAATTTTCATTTCAGATTAAGATGGAGTAAAATAATTTGTACTTATATTCTCACCAAAACAATGAACACACTGGACACTATACAGAACAACTCTTTTCAGGCATCAGGTAAATGGAAGTTTAAGGCGTGATTCCTTTCCTGAGAAGTGTGAAATACAAAAGGCAAACCGTATCAATTCTTTTCGTCCCAGATATATTCTTAGAAGAAATTTTTGGACAGTAGCACAGAGAGAGAAACCAGTAGTCTCACTGAATTAAAGAGATATGAAGAAATTTAAGAACTTTGAGGTAGCTATAATTTTCATGGAAGAATACTATAGAGGAGGGAGTGAGGCAGAGAAAGAGCTCCAGAAATGTGCACAGGCATCATTTAAAATCTTTGGAGCAATACCATTTTGCACATGCATAGGGCATGAAGCTAGGTAAAGAATATCTCCTAAAGAAAGAACATTAATTGGGCACTGTGAACTAACCTCTTCTCACAGTTTATACATGGTTAGAAGTTAAAATCCTACTATGCAGAATAGAGAGACCTCATTGAATATCCAGGGAATTCAGCAGAGACTCCAGATGGTCATACCTTAGTCATCAAGCAAAACTTGTCCCAGAGAGAAAAAAAAAAAAACAACAAAAAAAAACTGCTCTAGGACCATCTAAAAAAAGAGATTAAAAACAACCCTCAAAGGAGCAAAGTAATATTCAAATAACTTAACTGCCTGCCAGAATAAAACCTGACTCAGTTTAAGGACATACAATTATACTCAGCATTTGATGATGTAAAATTCAGTGTCTAGCCTACAAACAAAAATTTGCAAAAAACTAAAAAACATGCAAAAAAGCTAAAAGAAATGACTGATAAACATGTTAAAAATTATTGCAATCGAAGTGATCATTTAAATGCCAGAGATAATGGAATTGACAAATAAAATCTTTCGAGGAGCTCTTATAAATATATTATACATGCTTAAGAATTTATAGGAAAACATGAACATAATGAGAAGAGAAATAAAGGATATACAGAATATACAGATATAACTATAACATCTAGAGTTAAAATATATAAAGTAAAATTTTTAATAGATGGCATAATCACAGACTTAGTGACTCTACCAGAAAAGACCACATGCTCAAAGATATAGCAATATAAAGTATCAAAAATAAAGAGTGGGGAGAAATAAGATTTTAAAACAAAAGTACAGCCGGGCTCGGTGGCTCAGCCTGTAATCCTGCGCCTTGGGAGGCTGAGGTGAGTGGATTGCCTGAGCCCGCGGGTTCAAGACCCACCTGGGCAACTTGGCGAGATCTCATCTCTACAATAAATTTAAAAAAAAAATTAGCCGGGCATGGTAGCGCACGCCTGTAGTTCCAGCTACTTGGAAGGCTGAGGTGGAAAGATCGCTGGAGCCCAGCAGGTCGAGGCTGCAGTGCCTGGGAGTGGCCACTGCACTCCAGTCTGGTGACAGAGTGAGACACCAACTCAAAACAACAACAACAAAAATAAAAACAAAAGTACAACCTCAAAGACCTGTGGGAAATGTCCAGAAGTCTAGTTAACAGAAAAAATATATTTGATGATATAATGGTCAAAGTCTTTCTGAATTTAAAGAAAACTATAATCCATAATTCCAAGCACCAAATTAGTCTCAGACAGGATAAAAAATGAAAAAGCCAAAGTTATATTGCAATCAAACGAGTAAAAGCCAATAGTACAGAGACCATCTTAAAAACAGTCAGAGAAAAATGATAAATAAAAAAGATATAAAAATATATAAAACTGCAGACGTCTCATAATAAACTATGCAAGCCAGAAGACAATGACATTAACCTTTAAAGTTTTCAAAGAAAAAATATGCCCACCTAGAAATTTTACCAAACAAAGCTATCACTCAGAAATCAATGTTAATTAAGAATTTTTAAAATTTTTTATTTATATTTTATTTTAAAGATGTGTGGTACCATTCAGGATTAGGTATACAAGTGGACATTGTACAGGTAAAATATAGGCCTCCCTTTGGTCCCCACTCTGTCTGGTTGGAGATCAGATACCCTTATTTATGTTGTGCCCCCCCCCCCACATGCTGGCAGTAACCTGCTACTGCCAATTCCTTTTATATAGTATTATGATCAATTTTCAGGGTCTGCTTCTGAATGAGAACACGTGGTACTCCATTATTTGTTTCTGTGATATATCACTGAGTATTATAGAATCTAAATCCATCCAAGTTGCTGCAAAGTTCATATATGTGTCCTTATTTATGGCTGCATAATATTCCATCATACATATGTATCACTTTTCTTTTTATCCAGTCCGGTTTTGATGGGCCACACAGTTGGTTCCGTGTTTTTGCTATTGTGCTGCAATAACCACGTGTGTGCAGGAATTTTTTTGTAGAATGATTTGAGTTCCTCTGGGTATATTCCCAGTAGGGGGATAGCTAGGTCACATGGAAGGTCAATTTCTAGTTTTTTCAGAAATCACACACTTTTTTCCATTGAAGTTGAACTAGTTTGTATTCCTACCAGCAGTGTAGAAGTGTTCCCTTTTCTCTGCATGCTTGCCAGCATGTTATTATTAATGATGCCAATTCTTACTGGGATTAGGTGGGATCTCAATGTGGTTTTGATTTGCATTTCTCTGATGATTAGTGAGGCTGAGCACTTTCTCATGTGTCTGATGGCTGCTTGTATATCTTCATTTGAGAAGTGTCTATTCATGTCTTTTGCTCACCTTTTAGTGGGGCAGTTTGTTTTTTCCCATTTACTTATTTTGAGTTGGAGTCTCACTGTTTATTTATTTATTTATTTATTTATTTATTTATTTATTTATTTAGAGTTGGAGTCTTACTCTGTCACCCAAACTGGAGTGCAGTGGCATGCTCCTGGCCACCGCACCCTCGACCTGCTGGTTTCAGGTGATCCTTCCGCCTCAGTCTTCCAAGTAGCTGGAACTACAGGCGAGTGCTACCATGCCCAGCTCATTTTTTGATTTACTGTAGAGATGAGGTCTCACCATGTTGTCCAGGCTGATCTCAAACCCATGGGCTCAGGCAATCCTCTCGCCTTGGCCTCCCAAGGTGCTGGCATTATCAGCTTGAGCCACCACACCTGGCCGTTTTATTTTCCTTTTGGCACATTTGAGTTCCTTGGAGATCCTTAATGTTAGGCTTATGTCAAATATACAGTTGGCAAATATTTTTCCCGTTCTGTGGCTTGCCTCCCCATTCTCTTGATGGTTTCAATTGCTTTTCAGAAGCTTTTCGGTTTAATGCAGTCCCACTTATCTATCTTATCTTTTATGGCATGGGCATCTGGGGTTTTGATCAGGAATTGGTTTCCTACTCTGATTTTGCAAGGGTGTCTTCTGCATTTTCTAAAGTTCTTATAGTTTATGATTAGGTCTTTGATCCGTTTAGAGTTGATTTTTTTGTATTGTGAGAGGTAGGGGTCCTGTTTCAATATACCACATGTGGTCAGTCAGTTTTTCCTGCATCGTTTATTGAATAGGTTCTCCTCTCCCCATTGGTTGTTGGTGGAGGCTTTGTCAAAGATGAGTTGGCTGAGAAATTGAGGTTTTGCTTCCGGAATCTCTATTCTTGTACCAATACCAGGCTGTTTTGATTATTGTAGCCTTATAGTGAAGTTTAAAGACTGGAAATGTGATACCTCCCACTTTGTTTATTTTGTTAAGGATTGTTTTGGCTATTCATGGTCATTTATGTTTCCATATGAATTTCTGTATTGTTATTTCCAGGTCTGAGAAGAATGATGTTGGTAATTTTATGGATATTGCATTGAATCTGTAGATTGCCTTTGGTAGGATGGACATCTTAACAATGTTGATTCTTCCTATCCATGAGCATGGAATATTTTTCCACTTGTTTGTGTCTTCTTGGATTTCTTTGAGCAGTGTATTGTAGTTTTCGTTGTAAAGGACTTTCACTTATCTGGTTAGATAGATGCTGAGGTATTTCATTTTTGTGTGCCTTTTGTGAATGGGATTGTGCTTTTTATTTGGTTCTCTGCCTGTTTGTTGTTGGTATATAAGAATATAACTGTCTTTTGCACATTTATTTTGTATCCTGAGATTTTGCCAAAGTCCTTTATCAGTGCAAGTGGGTTTTTTGACAGATTCTCTTGGATTTTTTTTGTATAGGATCATATCATCAGCAAAGAAGGTTAACTTAGCTTCCTCTTTTCCTATTTGGATAGTCCTGATTTCCTTCTCTTCTCTAATTGCTCTTGCTAGGACTTCCAACACAATGTTGAATGAGAGGGATGAGAGTGTACAGACTTTTTCTTGTTCCAGTTTTCAGGGGAAATGCTTCCAGTCTGTCTATTTCACAATATGTTGGCTGTGGGTTTATCGTAGATGGTGCTTACTATTTTGAGGAATCTTCCTTCTCTGCCTAGTTGTTCAAGGGTTTTTATCAAGAAGTGATGCTGAATTTTATCAAAAGCTTTTTCTTCATCTAATGATACAATCATGTGGTTCTTGATATTGCATCCGTTAATATATTTAATTACATTTATGGTCTTGTGGATGTTGAACCAGCCCTGCATCTTGGAGATGAAGCCTACTTGGTCATGGCGGATGATTTTTGAGATGTATTTTTGGATCCAATTTGCCAGAATCTTGTTGAGAAATTTTGTATCTATGTTCATTAGAGATATTGGTCTGTAGTTCTCTTTTTTGTTGGATTTTTACCTGGTTTGGGCATCAGTGTGATGTTAACTTCATAAAATATTTGGGGAGAATTCCATCTTTCTCAATTGCCTTGAATGTTTTCAGTAGGATTGGTATCAGCTCCTTGTATGTTTTTTAGAATTCTGCTGGAAAGCTGTCTGGTCCATGGATTTTTTTTTCTGTAGGTAGTTTTCTTATAACAGAGCCAATTTCCCGGGTTGTTATTGGTCTATTTAGTGTCTCAATGCCTTCTTGTTTCAACCTTGGGAGGTTGTGTGATGTCAGAAAATCCTCAATTTCATTTAGGTTATCAAGTTTGTTTCCATACAGAGGTGCATAGTAATCTCTGATAATCTTTTATATTTCTTTGGAGTCAGTTGTAATTTGCTCGTTTGCATTTCTTATTGTGTTTTCAGTAGGATTGGTATCAGCTCCTCCTTTTACGTTTTGTAGAATTCTGCTGGAAAGCCATATGGTCCAGGGCTTTTTTTTGTAGGTAGTATTCGTATGATATAGTCAATTTCCTGGGTTGTTATTGGTCTATTTAGTGTCTCAATGCCTTCTTGTTTCAACCTGGGGAGGTTGTGTGATATTAGAAAGTCCTCCATTTCATGTAGGTTATCAGGTTTGTTTCCATATAGGTGTACACAGTAATCTCTGATAATCTTTTGTATTTCTTTGGGGTCAGTTGTGATTTCATCTTTTGTATTTCTGATTGCATTTATTTGGGCTTTTTCTTTCTTTTTCTTGGTCATTCTGGCTAAGGGGTCCATCAATGTTGATTATTCATTCAAAGAACTAGCTTTTTGTTTTGTTGATGTTTTCTATGATGTTTTTGTCTTCTATATCCCTTATTTGGGCTCTTATTTTAGTGATTTGGGTTCTTCTGCTAAAGATAGGCTTTTGGTGGTCTTCTCTTTCTAACTCCCTTGGGTGATTTGTTAGGCTCTCAACTTGTGATCTTTCTGTTTTCTTGATGTGTGCTTGTAGAAATATAAATTCCCATCTTAGAACTGATTTCATGGCATCTCAGAGGTTTTGTTTCTTCATTTTCATTTGTTTCCAGGAATCTTTTAATTTCTGCTTTGATTTCAGTGTTGACCCAGTAGTTGTTCAGCATCATGCTGTTTAGTGTCCATGTGTTTGTGGACTTTGGGGAAATTTTTTGGTGTTGATATTTATTTTTATTCCACTATGACCTGAGAAGGTGCATGGCAGTATTTCAGCCTTATGAAATTTATTTATGCTTGATTTATGACCAAGGATGGGATCAATCTTAGAGTACGTTTCATGTGGTGATGAGTAGAATGTATATTTTGTGGTTGTTGGGTGAAATAATCTGTAGGTATCTATTAAGTCCATTTGGTCAAGTGTCAAGTTTAGGTTCTGGATCTCCTTGTTGATATTTTGCCTCGATGATCTGTCTAGGGCTGTCAGTGGGGTATTCAAGTCCCCTGGTATCGTAGTGTTGGAGTCAATATCTTTTTTTAGTTTATTTAGTAATTTCTTTATAAATTCTTGTGCTCCTGTATTGGGTGCATATATGTTTAGGATGGATATTTGTTGTTGATGGATTCAACCTTATATCATTATGTAGTATCTTTTTAAATTGTTGATAGCTTAAAGGTTGTTTTGTCTGATAGTAAGATCATGACTCCTGCCTTCTTTTGTGATCCATTTGCCTGGAAACTCATTTTCCATCTTTTAACTTTGAGACTGTGTGCATCACTTGTGGTGAGATGAGTTTCCTGGATGCAGCAAACAATTGGGTCATGGTTTCTTAATTAGTTTGCCTTTCTCTGTCTTTTCAATGGTGCATTTAGTCCATTTATATTCAGGCTAATTATTGAAATGTGATTGTTTATCCCTGTCATGAGGTTCTCATGAAGTTTTTTCTTTGTTTTCTTTTGGCTTTGTTGTATGTGTGTGTTTTCAAGTTTGTTGTGGCACTGTATTCTCTGTTGCTTCTGTGCTCTGCTGTTCTCTTGGGAAGTGTGTGGTCATTCTGTTTTTTCTTTTTTCTGTGCTTAATACTTTTTAAAGTTTCTCCTGTAAAGCTGGTCTGGAAGCTGCATAATCTCTTAGGGATTGGATGTTTGGAAAGGATTTTAATTCTCCATCACTGATGAAGCTGAGCTTGGCTGGGTAGGAAATTCTTGGTTGAAATTGTTTATCTTTGAGGGTTTTGAATATTGGACTCTAGTCCCTTCTTGCTTGTAGTATTTCTGCCAGTTGGTCTGCTGCTATTCTGATTGGTTTTCCCTGGTAGGTAGTCTGACGTTTCTCTCTTGCTGCCTTTAGGATTTTTTCTTTTGTGCCTACTTTGTGTGGGTGAATTACTATGTATCTAGGGGTTGATCTCCTCTTTTGATGTCTTATGGTGGTTCTCTGTATCTCTTGTGTTTGACTGGTCATATCTCTGGTGAGATGGGGAAAATTTTCTTGGTTTACCTCCTGGAATACTTGCTCCAAGGTGTTCTCAGTTTCCCTTTCTTCTTCTGGGATACCAGTCAGGCGTAGGTTCAGTCTCCTGATATAATTGCACATCTCTTGTAGGCCTTGTTTTTTCTTTCTGAGTTTTCTTTCTATGTTTTCTACAGATCGGTTAATTATGTGTTCTGGTCTTCAAGTTCTGAGTTCTTTCTTCAGCTTGATTGATTCTGCTTTCCATGCTTGTCATCTTGTTATTTATTTCCTGGATGAAATTTTTTATTCCCAAAATTTTGTTACAAGTTCTTTCAGTGTTGCATTTTGTCTTTCTTGGGTCTTATGCACTCTTTCCATTCATTCCCTAATCCCTGTCATATTCTGGGGCCAGTCATTGGTGACTTCCATTGTTTGGGCTCAGAGGTCTGGTTTTTTCAGGAGTTTTTTCTTTGTTACACTTGAAATCACCTGTGTTCTTCCATTGGTTTTTCCTCATTTGTGACAGAGCTCTTGCTTTTCTCTTTAGTTCCATTATTCAGTGTCAGTGGGAGAAGCTTTCCCTTCTGATGTTTGCTCAGCCCTCTATTCTTCCCTAATTCGGGCTCCGGATTTGTTCTGTTTTGAAACAGGACTGTGGGTGGAAAGCTTTGCTGTCTCTTATAGTTTTGAAAGTTGAATAAGGTAGGGGATGGGGAGCACTGATCTCTTTGGAGCTCTTCCTCGTACTTTTCTGGCCACATCCTTTGTCCCGTGGCTAGATCAGGGTAGGTCCCTCCGAAGTTTGTGCTTTCAGGATATTCCCTCTGGGTCACAATCAACCCCTGAGTAGTTGATCCACCAGTCACAGAGATTGAGTCTGTTGCTCTGTGGTGAGCAAGTTGGAACACTTTCCTGCCCCGCCTTCAAGATGATGGAAGGGTGCCTCTCTTGTCCTCTCCAGTGGGACTCTGCCTCTGGGCTCCCTCCGTAGCCCCTGCTGCCAGTGTCTGACCCAGAGCTGAAGTGGTGAGGCAAAGCTTGGAGCCGGCAGTCTCTCCTGCTACAGTGGTGAGGCAGAGCCTGGAGCCGGTAGTCTCTCCCTGCCGCTTCTTC
Source organism: Tarsius wallacei (assembly GCA_963574415.1). NCBI lineage: Eukaryota > Metazoa > Chordata > Mammalia > Primates > Tarsiidae > Tarsius > Tarsius wallacei. The sequence continues at coordinate 2,609 of CAUYQG010066563.1, read as the reverse complement.
TCAGGAAAACTTTTGTTCATTTAAAAAAAAATGGTGCTCAGCTTCTGTGACCTGGGGACAGCTGGGGCCAAGCAGAGAAGCTGCAGCACCAGCTGCCGTACCAGTAGGGCCCTGGCTACTTGCTCATGAGCCCCCACTTAGTCAGTCTCTCCCAGTATTTTCTTCCCAGGAAGCGTTTTGTTGATTTTTCAGGTAGACTATTTTAATTTACCAATATTATTCTTCAACTCTTGCTGAATCCTACGGTAGTACCACAGGCATATTGCCCCTCCATGACAATGCAGGAAGAAATAGCAGATTCTAAATTACTTAAGATTTGGTGAGTTTTTCAGACTATTCTGTCCATCTCTTGGGATTAAGAATTAAGGTTTACAGAGTTAGGTTAAAAGTGTAACATCCTCCCTTATATCGAAGTGTATCAGAATATTTTTACACGGTTTCATATCTCTGGAGTTCTCACTGAAGCTTGCAAGATTATGATTAGCATATTGTCCTTTTCTGTTGTTCCTTTAGAATGTGTTTCTCAAGCAACCTTCATCTTTTATGAGAGAAGGGAGAGTGAAAGAGGAATTGCCTCTGGGTTATCATGAATATGTTACACCCAAAATCCAGGACCAAACCACTCCTAGAGAATAGGTAGAGCAGAATATAGTAGAAGGACTGTGTACTTTCTAAAAGAGGAACAAGACTAAATTACATATGACTGGGGCTGAAGCTTGTCAAACAGCTTATTTGAGGGATACATAGGACTAAGGCCTCAGAGTTAAGAATGTTTTCAGTTATTTTAAAATGTACCAGAATAATATGGTATTTACTTTAAAATACTCCAGGAAAAAAGTTGGAGAAGAGATGGATGAAAGCAAAATGTTGCTAATTGTTGAATGAGGGTGATGGGTATCTTGGGTTTCATTATGCTATGTTTTTCTACTTTGATACATGTTTGGAAGTTTTTATGTTACACACACACACACACACACACACACACACACACACACACACACCATTAACTGTGTTCTATTATCCTTGCCAAGTATCATTACTCTGGGGTTGTCACTGAAGTCTATAATGTTACCACTAGCTCATCATTTCTCCTTAGACAATCAGTTTTGTATTTTGTCATTCTTTTAGAATAAGTGTATCACACAACCCTCATCTTTTGAGACGTGGGAGATTGCAAGAGTTGCTTCTGGAGTGCCGTTGGTATGTTTCACCTAGTATTCAAGATCTAGCCTCTCCCAGTTAGTAAGTAGAGCAGACTATGGTAAGAGTAAGTAGCAGAGAATAAATGGCTGAGGTTTTTGGTTCAAGATTAACAGGGCAATATAGTAACTACTTCAGGGGTTTAGTGTTAAGGTCAGTAATAATGGATAAAGAATATAATATTCTCTTGTTCTGTGATGGATAACATAGTTATGACTACTGGAACTACTTCAGGCCTTATCACTAAAGGTTTTACATTGCCACAGACACAATGCTCTTATTTAGATAATTTATGTACAGTGTTTATGTTGTCTTTTAGCATAGAAACTATGGACAGGCCTCATGTGATATGACAGATGAGAGATGGAGAAAGGAGGTATTTCCAGAGCACCAAGAATATGTTTTACATGAAATCCAGGATCCAGGCTCTACCAGAGAGCAGGTAGAATGGAGTATAGTAAAGAGTAAGGAGCAGAAAGTAAATTAGTTAGAGTTTGGGCTGGGCTTGTCAGAGCTATTACCAATAAAGAAGATGATGACAGTGTTATCTTTTATTAATATTAGCACAGTTGTATAACATCTTATATTTATCGAGCACTTTACATGGCCAAAATGGTTTTAGGATTTTGTATGCATGATCTCATTTAATTCTCAAAATAACCATGGGAGATATATACTATTATTATTATTGTTTTTTTCCCCCTCCGTCTCCCATTCTTGTTTTATAGATGAAATTTAAGATTCCTTTGCAGGTAGAATTAATATCCATAATGGTGACAAAAAGTACAGTGTCTTCTTTTATGCCATAATAACTCAGACTATTCTGACCTATTTAGATTACTTCAGGGCTATCACTGAAGCCTACAGTATTATCACTACTTTTATCTCACTGCTCATACAATTTGGTAAATGCTTTTGTATCTTTTAGAGTTTATACTTTAGGCAGCAGCCATCTGTTGGGACAACTGAAAGATGGCCAGAGAATTTGCTTCCAGATGGTCATCGGCATCTTCCACCCAGGCATCAGAAGGAAACTTCTAGCAGACGACAGGTAGAACAGACTATAGGGCATAAGCAGTGGAATTTAGACAATATAATGGGTACTTTTAGACTGGAATCAGTAGGACTGATCAAGAAGCAGATTATTTCACAGTGTGAAAAACCTATCCTGATCAAAGATTACTTTAGGTCTATCACTGAAACTAGCGTATTGTTGGGAGCACATATTGCCTATTTGAAAAGTAATATTTTATATGTATGTTATTTTATAAAATGTATATATATATATATATATATATATATATATTTTTTTTTTTTTTTTTTTTTTTTTTTTTTTTGAGTTGGCGTCTCACTCCGTCGCCCAGACTGGAGTGCAGTGGCCGCTTCCGGCCACTGCAGCCTCGACCTGC
>CAUYQG010066562.1:0-10107 GCA_963574415.1 Tarsius wallacei | reverse complement strand
TAGAGTCTATAATACTGAGTGACCTCTCACAGAAACAAAGAACTGAGTATCACATGTTCTCACTCATATAGTAGACCTTGATCATCCAACGTATTACCATAAGAAAATGACTGACAGTGGTGGGAAACTATGGGGGGGGGGGTAGGGAGATGGGATTAATGGTAGTAAATATCTGTCTGGGGATGGGGAGACACCTCTTATCAACAAGGGTCCCTGAACGAAGCATATTTGTATACCTAACCCTTAACTGTACCCCACAATATCATAATAAAAAATATTTAATGTTTAAAAAAAGAAAATGAGGCACATATACACCATAAAATACTATGCAAACATAAAAAAGAATGAAGCCATGTCACTTGCAGCAATTTGAATGCAGCTGAAGGCCATCATTCTAAGTGAACTAACACAGAGACAGAAAACTGAATACTGTGTATTCTCACTTATAAATGGGAACTAAACACTGGGCACATACGAGCACAAGGGTGGGGACAACAGTCACTGGAGACTCCAAAAGTGGGGAGAGAGGGAGATAAGGGTTGAAAAACCACCCATTGGGTACCAGGCCCACCATCTGCGGAGCAGACTCAATAGAAGCCTAAACTTCACCATCATGTAATATACCCATGTAATGACCATGCATATGTACTCCTTGATTCTAAAATTATGAAAAAGTAGAATCCATATGAAATGCAGTTCTTTTTCAACTGAGTATCCAAACTTAGTAACTCTGTGAGGCGTATTTTCACAGAGAGGTTCTGCATATCCAACCAAGGCCCCCATGCCTGGCTCCCATGCCCACCAGCCCTTCTAGGAGTAAGTTCATCTCTAAGGCCCCCTCAGACCACTGGCGACAGTCTTCTCCTTCCCCATACCCTCGCCCACACCCACTGGCCTCTCATCCTCAGTCCAGCATCCCCTGACACAGCCTACCCTGTCAATGAGATCTGTGCCAGCTCTAGAATTTCCATCCCACCAGTCATCTGCTGCAATCTTTGCCCCGCCCTGGGTAGTGCCTACTGTCCATCTTCCTTGAGGCCTGATATCATATGGGGGACTCCCCTGGATATAAGAGGTCCACCTCTGATTGATGAAGCACTCAGGCCCTGCAGCTGAACTGCTTCTGGCCCTTCATCCTCCACATTCCTTGATCTGCTGTGTCCAGGCTGAGGTCCTCATTGTTCCTCCTCCTTACCCTCTTCTGGGGTCCTTCATCCATGTCCCTATCCACTTTCGGGTTCCTCTGAGTCTTTCTCAGCATCTGTCTGAGAAAGCATCTGTCAGCTCATTCCTCCTCAACCAAATTATAAACATGTTCTTCTGAACCTGATCCTTTGCTCCACTGGACACTTGATCAGCTGCACCCATCTTCTAGCATTTTCTTCTACCTGATAACCCTGGTGTTCTAGGAACCACTTGCATAGTTGTCTAGAAAGCAGATTCTGTTCCATCTCTATGATATGTCTGGCTCAATACATCTGGACTAGGCCCAAGAATCTTCTAAGGAATGTTCCAGATGATCGTGATGTGGTCAGTTTAAGGACCACACTGAAAGAAATAATTGTCTTAAGCACTGTCTACTATGTTTCTCTAAAACCAGACACATCCTTCAGCCTGTGTTTCTCCCTCTTCCCCTGTGAACCCTGTAACTTGGCGTTCCTGCCTCTTCCACGCATGGGCTGCCCCAGGATGATCACATGATGACAGCATGCTCACCAAATACATGCCTGACACTCAGCTCTTGCTCTCCCCACTCCTGCTCTTTTGTTTGGTATGGCTGTTTATCCCTTAGCCACTTCTTGGAACTTGCAATTCCCTCGTCTTGTGTCTGTACGTTTGTGTGTGTTTGCGCGTGTGTGTATGTATGTGTGTGAGTTAAAACATACATAGCACAAAATTTACCTTGGGGACATTTTTAAGTGTGCAACTGAACGGTATGAAATGCATTCACAACGTATATTCAATTCCCTTATCTTCTGTAACAAAAGGCCATTCAAAAGACCTCTCTGCCTCTAGAATTCTTACCCACAACAATTCTTTGTTTTGGTCTCCTCCTTCATGTCCTGGCTATCACTCCTCAAACTATCTACACAAGTGAGCTCCCTCGATTCTCTTCTCAATACTCAGCATTCTAACTGGAAAATATACTTTTATCTCTAGAGTGAGCCTCTCTCCTGAACCTAAATGCAGATTTTGTGCTTCTTGTTGAACTTCCTTAGTCCAGGACCCAACAGACATCTCAGATTCTTTGTGGCTAATCCCCGCTCTGAACAACTTCCCTACATGCTCCCTGGTTGAGGTCATGATGTCATGATTTCTTCATTCACTTGCTCCAGTGTCTACAGATAAATTATAACTTTTTATAGTACCTTGGCCATTTCCTCGGAGAATTGACATATCTTATTGATTGTATCTTAACAATATTTATTCATGTGTACTTACCCTAATAAGTAGAGATTTTCCACAGGTTATTTGGGAAACCATGGTAAATAAGGCTCTGTGTTCCACTCAGGAATTTCCAAGCTAGTCAGAGGCATGACCATACAGTGACTCCAGAACCATGGGCAAGTGTGCCCTGACTTTTGCTGAAACACCAGGTGCCATGAGAACACAGAAACTGAGCAGCCAGCTGAGCGACTCAAAGCCTGGCTTTCCCTGGCAGAGAGGAGCTTGTGAAAATTTGGTGGTCTCAGCGTCCCTACTTCTCCTGTCTATTTCCTCCTCCTAAAATTGGGTTGATAATAAATGTTCAACAATTTCAACAGTAGCAGAAAGCTGTTTAAAAAGAAAATTTCATCCCAATGAAATCATGTTTTCTGAGGTTTTGTTGTTGTTGTTGTTGTTTTCTGCTGATGCAGGACAGAGGAGAAGTAGGTAGGATGTGGATGAAACAAAAGTATTCACATATTGACCATTGTGGAAGCAGAAGGTGGATACATGGGGTGTTATTCTTTCTATTTTGTTCATGTTTGAGATTTCCATTATAGAATGTTTTTAAACAATTACACACATATTTATGTTCATATATATATATACATATATATATATATATATAGAGAGAGAGAGAGAGAGAGAGAAACCAAGTTGGAGGCTGGTCAGGGGGTGACAGGGAAAGGGGGAAGTAGTTGAAAATATTATTCCAAGGAAAGAAAGTATATGAACATGCATCATCCAAGCTTAGAACAAGAGAACCTTTTCAATCCTTTCCCCTAACAACCTAGTTTGGGTTGTCTCTCTCCTGGACTGTTTCACTTATCCATCTAACTGGTGTCTCTACCTCCAGTTTCTTCCTTCGGTCATCTGTCCTCATTCTTTTGATAAAGGGCTGCTATGTGCACTATGTGCTACTCACTGCTCATTGCCCTGGGAATACATCCATTTGCCAAAAAAAATAAATAAATAAAATAAATCATTTATCTGTCTTCAGGAAACATGACTACCACAGGAGGGGTAAATCAATAAATATGTTTACAGTGTCAGACTCCCATGTATGATGATGCAATGATGTCAGTGGTGGAAGCTATATGTTAGCCTGTGTGACTCTCTATCCTCAGTAGGTCTAGAGCTGCCTTTGTGGGTAGGGTGGTCTTTCCTCCTGCAGCTTACGTAAGGATAGTACAGTGGACTGAATGCTTGTGTCCCCTTTAAAATCATATTGAAAGCCTAAACTCCAATGTGATTGTATTAGGAGTTGGGGACTTTGGATAGTAATTAATTAGCTCATGAGGGTGGAGCCCCCATGGATGGGATTAGTGCCCTCATACAATAGACCCCAGAGAACTCCCTCAACCTCTTTCTGTCATATGAGTATACAATAAAAAAGGCAGAAGTGTGCAAGCCAGAAGATCCTCACTAGAACCAACCACACTGGCACCCTGATCTCAGACTCTAGCCCCAGCCCTAAAACTGTGAGAAATGTGCTTCTGATGTTTATAAGCCACTCAGTCTATGGTATTTTTGTCACAGCAGCCCAAGTGGACTAAGACAGGCAATCTCAGTGTTCTGAAATTGAGGGGGAGATGGTTCCTTGTCAGGTGGCCAAAGTGCTGACTCAAACTTCAGGCTGTCCCCAGAATCAAAGCCCTTGCCAAGCACAGTTCTGGGAAGTAAAGAAGCTGTTAGCATGAGTGGAGAAAACACAGTGAGGCAGTCCCTGACTCAGTAGAATGTCCCTAGTGCTGGACTACTTCCAGAATCACATGTGGAGGGGGGGTCTCCATGCCTGGATGGGAAGACGACTGGCTACCCACAGCCATACTTCCATGGCTTGGGCTGACAATCCTAGCTTGCCCGAGACTGAGGGATTTCCCAAAACATGGGACTTTCAGTGCCAAAACTGGGATGGTCCCAGGCAAACCAGAACAGATGGTTCCCCTTGTGAAGGGGAGTGCCCTCAGAGCTGATGGTTTCTTTCTAGTGGAGTATTCTAGTCCAGCATGTGATAAATGACAATGTTTAAACTTACAAGATACTAAAAGGCAAATTATCATTAATCAATCAATTCCCCTCCCCCAGTGGAGCTTTTGAGATTCAATGACAAAAAGAGCAGTACTGTTGGACACGGAAAGAGCTTATTTCACCGAAGCTCATGCTTTCCCTTCTGCCAAGACAGCACCAACAGCACAGACAATGAGGTCTAAGGAGCATACAGCTTAGGAGCCCACTAGGTTGCATGTGCCTTGAGGATACAACAAAACAGTCTCCTGAGACAGGGATTTCCCAGAATGTGGGACTTTTAGTGCTAAAACTGAGATGGGACTAAAGTCACTTGTTAAATTGATGCCTGATTGGCTTCAGTAACCAGGTGTTTACACTAAGTGAAAGCACCTTTTGGGTGTCTTCTGCAAACTACCTGAATAATGCCAGGTACAGTCCCTGCAGTGAAGGGAGTCAGCCGCATCACCAACTGGACAAACAGTGGACACCAGCTCAAGATGGGTCAATTAAGCTCTCCAACCTAAGAATGTAAAGTTCGGCCAAGGAATTTCTAGTTAGCTATGGATACCAAACTCATCCAATCCTGTCAAGGGGTCAGTTACCACATGTTGATGAAGAACCATCTGTGTAGAACCCTCTTTGAGGTGTGAGGAATCTAGGAATAAGATGCTTTCCTGTGGGTGCCCCTTGGGAACCAAACAAGGAAGAACTGAAGATGTGTAAGTCCCTGTGTTAAGCCAGAGACAAGAGAGTGGAGCAGGAGGTGGGGAGGAAAGAAAAGAGCCCACAAGTGTCTAGGTCCCATTCCTGCTCCTAGGCCTGCTCTTGGTCCTGGAGATTTCCCAGTTTATTTCTAGGATGCCTCCTTTTATTATGTTTTGGTGGGGTTTTGACCCTTAAAACCAAACAAACACTGGTCATGGCAAGCACTAAATTTGTTTTAGCAATACCCCATCGATGAAGAGTTTGAGTATTGGTTAATTTGTTTAAATCCGTTTTTCTGTTCCCAAGGCATGTTCCAAATGTTTCTTCTTCAGTGGTTTCTCAACTGCTATCTAATGGAAGGTGGCTTCCTGTTGTGCTCCTGTGAACACAGAAGCAAGGAAGAGCAGTTGGGTAAAGCACATGAAAACAATTCACATTTTCATAGTCTCCTAAAATCGTGAACATTTGATATAGCAAAGGTGATAGGAAGATGATGTTCACTAACAAATACATTATCTACCAAGGCTAACAACACCTATTCAGATAACTATTCAACTTTAAAATCATTTAGTAACCTTTTATATTTATATATATATATTTTTAATTTGATTTAATTTAATTTTAAAATTGTGGGGTACAATTCAGGGATAGGTATATAAATATTCATTGTGCAGGCACCCTTGTTGATGAGGTGTGCCCCCCCCAAGGCAGATCTCGACTACTGTCAATCCCACCTCCTGGCCTTTGTCAGACATGAACTTGGCAAATATTTTTTCCCAGTTTGTGGCTGTCTTCCTGCTCTCTTGATGGTTTCTTTGGCTTTGCAGAAGCTTGTCAGTTTAATGAGGTCCCACTCGTCTATCTTATCTATCTTATCTCTTATGGAATGGGCATTTCGGGTTTTGATCAGGAATTGGTTGCCAGTTCCAACTTCCATAAGAGTGTCTCCTGCATTTTCTAAGGTTCTTATAGTTTGAGGTTTTATATCCATTTAGAGTTAATTTTTGTGTATGGGGATAGGTAGAGGTCCTGTTTCAATCTTCTGCATGTGGTCAGCCAGTTTTCCAGCACCATTTACTGAATAGGTTCTACTCTCCCCAGTCATTGGTGGTGGAGGCTTTGTCGAAGATGAGTTGGATGAAAAATTGAGGTTTTGCTTCTGGAATCTCAATTCTATTCCATTGGTTTATATGCCTGTTCTTGTACCAATACCAGGCTGTTTTGATTATTGTAGCTTTATAATAAAGTTTAAAGTCTGATAGTGTGATACCTCCTGCTTTGTGTTTTTTGCTGAGTATTGTTTTGGTTATTCTTGGTTGTTTAAGTTTCCATATAAATTCCTGTATTGTTTTTTCTAGGTCTGAGAAGAATGTTGCTGGTAATTTGATGAGTATTGCATTAAATATGTAGATTGCCTTAGGTAGAATGGACATCTTAACAATGTTGATTCTTCCAATCCATGAGCATGGGATATTTTTCCATTTGTTTGTGTTATCTTTGATTTCTTTGAGCAGTGTTTTGTAGTTTGCATTGTAAAGGTCTTTCACATCTCTAGTTAGGAAGATGTCAAGGTATTTCTTTTTTTTGTGGCTATGGTGAATGGAATTGCACTTTTTACTTGGGTTTCTGTTTGTTTATTATTGGTGTATAGAAATGCGATGGTCTTTTGCACATGTATTTGATATTCTGAGACTTTGCCAAAGTTCTTTATCAGTGCAAGGAGGTTTTTGACTTATTCTCTTGGGTTTTCAAGGTATATAATCATGTCGTCAGCAAAGAAAGATAGCTTGTCTTCCTCTTTTCCTATTTGGATACCCATGATCACCTTCTCTTCTCTGATTGCTCTAGCTAGGACTTCCAAAACTATATTGAACAGGAGTGAGAGTGGCCATTCTTGTCATGCTCCAGTTTTCAGGGGAAATGGTTCCAACTTCTGTCTGTTTAGCAGTATGCTGGCTGTGGGTTTCTCATAGATGGCTCTTATTATTTTGAGGTATGATCCATCTATGCTTAGACATTCGATGGTTTTTATCAAGAAGGGGTGCTGGATTTTATCAAAAGCTTTTTCTGCATTTAATGATATAATCATGTAGTTTTTTGTTTTTATGTCTGTTGATGTATTTAATTATGTTTATCATCCTACGGAGGTTGAACCAGCCTTGCATCCCAGGGATGAAGCTTATTGGTCATGGTGGATGATTTTTCAGATATGTTGTTGAATCTGGTTTGCTAGGATCTTGTTGAGAATTTAAGCATCTATGTTCATCATAGATATTGGCCTGTAGCTCTCTTTCTTTGTTGGGTCTTTACCTGACTTGGGTATCAATGTGATGCTAGCTTGCTAAAATGTTTTGGGAAGAGTTCTGTCCTTCTCAATCACCTGGAATACTTTCAAAAGAATTGGTGTCAGTTCCTCCTTGTATGTTTTGTAGAATTCTACTGGAAAGTCATCTGGTGCAGGGCTTTTTTTTTGTAGGTATTTATGTATGACATAGTCAATTTCCTGGATTGTTATTGGTCTATTTAGGGTCTCAATTTCTTTTGTTTCAACCTAGGGAGGCTGTGTGATGTCAGAAAGTCCTCCATTTCCTTTAGGTTTTTGAGTTTGTTTCCATACAAGTGTACATAGTAGTCTCTGATAATCTTTTGTATTTCTTCAGGATCAGATGTGACTTCATCTTTTGTGTTTCTGATTGTGTTCATTTGGGCTTTTTCTTTCTTCTTCTTGGTCAGTCTAGCTAGGGGACCATTGATCTTGTTTAACCTTTCAAAGAACCAGCTTTTTGTTTCATTGATTTTTTTTTTTTAAAGGAAGTGGCACTTTATTATGCTGACCATCCCAGCGGGCCCAAGGGTCTAATGCATCCAAATCGAGTGCCCCAGAACAGTTGAAGAGGGGTCTTATACCCTTGTTTAGGTAAGGGAGGGGGTCGTGTTGAGTGATTACATATTTCCTTTGGAATCTTACAAGGTTGTACTCAGCAAAATCAGATTTTTCAAAGAACAAATGGATTTTCAGGAACTGCCAGGTTGTAAAGTGTCAACTTCAGAAGGGGAGTTTTGGATAAGTCCATTTGGCCTTTCTTAAACAAAACTTGCCTGGCCCCTGGCGGGTCTTCAAAGTTGCAGTTTGCCTTTCAAAAGGAAATACCTCCAACTGCTACCAACCCCCCTTCCTGCCACAGGGTAGTGGGAGACATTCTGTCATCCCAGGTGATTACCATGAAGCTAACTGCTGATCCCGAACCATCTACTTTATCTTTTTTGTCTTCTATATTCTGGATTTGGGCTTTTATTTTGGTGATCTGGATTCTTAGGGTTTTGATGGTCTTGCATTTCCAGCTTCCTTAGGTGACTTGTTTGACTGTTAACTTGTGATCTTTCCATTTTCTTCATGTGCATTTGTAGAGATATGATTCCCCTCTTACTACTGCTTTCATGGCATCCCAGAGATTTTCTTTTTATTTATGTATTTATTTATTTATTTTTGAGTTGCAGTCTCACTCTGTCACCCAGACTGGAGTGCAGTGGCCGCTCCCGGCCACCGCAGCCTCGACCTGCTGGGCTCCGGCGATCCTTCCGCCTCAGCCTTCCGAGTAGCTGGAACGACAGGCACACGCTACCACGCCCGGCTAATTTTTTGATTTATTGTAGAGATGAGGTCTCGCTTGCCCAGGCAGGTCTCGAACCCGCGGGCTCAGGCAATCCACTCACCTCAGCCTCCCAAAGGCGCGGGATTACAGGCTGAGCCATCAAGCCCAGTCAGAGATTTTCATAACATGTTTCTTCATTTCCATTTGTTTCCAGGTATCTTTTAATCTCTGTTTTGATTTCTGTGTTCACCCAGGAGTTGCTTAGCATCATGCTATTTAGTGTCCATGTATCTGTGGGTTTGGGGGGAACCTTGTTGGTGTTGATCTTTATTTTATTCCACTGTGGTCTGAGAAGGTGCATGGCAAAATTTCAATCTTATGAAATTTTTTATGCTTGATTTATGGCCAAGAATGTGGTCAATCTTAGAGTATACTCCATGCAGTGATGAGTAGAACGTATATTCTGTGGTCATTGGGTGGAGTGTTCTGTAGGTATCAATTAAGTCCATTTGGTCAAGAGTCAGATTGAGGTTCCAGATCTACTTGCTGATTTTTTGTCCTGATGATCTGTCTAGGGTTGTGAGTGGGGTATTAAAGTCTCCAGTTATGATAGTGTCGGAGTCAATATCTTTTTTAAGTTTGCCTAGAAGCTGCTTTATGAAAGTTGGTGCTCCTATGTTGGGTGCATATATGTTTGGGATGGTTATTTCTTGTTGCTGGATTGAAACTTTTATCATTATGTAGTGACCTTCTGTATTTTTTTAAGTTTTTGATAGCTTAAAGGGTATTTTGTCTGAGATTAAGATTGCAACTCCAGCTTTCTTTTGTGTTCCGTTTGCCTGAAATTTTACTTCTCATCCTCTTACTTTGAGTCTGAGTGTCCTTTCTGGTGAGATGAGTCTCTTGGATACAATATACTGTCACCTCATGATATTTTATCCATTTTGTCATTCTATGTCTTTTCAGTGGTGCATTTAGTCCATTCACATTCAGGTTAATTATTGAAATGTGAGGGTTTATCCCTGTCATGAGGTTCTTATGTTGTTGTTCTGGTTTGTTTGTTGTCTTTCTTTTGGTCTTTGGGTTGATTCTTGTGTGTTTTCAATCTTTTTCCTTCATTCTTGTGAAGAACGTTGTCGTTCTTTTTTTCTTTTCTTCTGTGTTTAATACTATCTTAAGTGTTTCTTGTTGAGGTGGACTGGAGGCAACATAAGTACTTAGGGATTGGATGTCTGGGAAAGATTTTAATTCTCCCTCACTGATGAAGCTTAGCTTAGCTGGGTAGGTTATTCTTGGTTGAAATTGTTTATCTTTGAGAACTTTGAAGATTGGGCTCCAAGCTCTCCTAGCCTGAAGTGTTTCTGTAGATAAA
>CAUYQG010066559.1:0-11681 GCA_963574415.1 Tarsius wallacei | reverse complement strand
AAAGTTATTAAAATAAGTTAGTCATTGCCTAAAGTATTGTGTGTGTAAGGGATTTTAAAGCTATTGATTATTAGAAACATTATGACATCAGGGAAAGATTGCTTTTGAGGAACATTAACCAAGCATGGGGAAAGAGTAAGATAATTTTGGGTGTGTTCTTCCTCATGCCTGAGGAAACACCTGGTGGGTGGGGGGTGCCCCTCATCTGCCTGGCTCTGTGTTCACGTGAAAACCTTGTGATCTAACCTGTGAAAATTTAAGATAAAAAGAGCATGGAAACCTCCATTAAATGGCTTCTGCACTAGACAGAAGTCCAGTCTCTTTCTTTTTTTCTCTCTTTCTTTCTCTTCTTCATATCTATCCCTCGAATCACCGACGCCACCCCATCTTTCCAGGGACCCCCAAAAACCTGCGGGGGCTGGCACCCCGCAAATCACAAAGAGCCTTAGTAGTGAACAAGGGAAACAGAAGTGGTCAGAATTATGAAAAGGCATTGGCCTATTATTGTTGGCTTTGAAAAGGATAAAATAGTCATGTCATATGAGTGAGCTCTGGAAGGTGGAAAAGGCAAGAAAATAAATTCATTGTGGTGAATATGTAGCACAGGCATCCTAGTCCACCATGCAAAAGGTCTGACAGCTTACCACCTAGTTTGACCAGGCAAAACCAATTATATTTGAACCCTGTCTTCACTCTGGCTAGTATCTTTACAACCCCACCAAGTCTGAGAATTTACACTCCCAGAGTCCTTGAGCAGATATGTTGAAGGAGGCTGTAACAGGGATTCATCCACTGTCTCTGTAGCTTTAGAAGTTGCAGAATAGATGATTATAACTTTGGGGAATTAAGAGTGAATTGTGTTTGGCACCTGGCTTTCCAGTATAATTAATACCATGAGTCTTGTTTTACCCTTCACAAGGCACAGGTTGTTTATAATAGAATGTGATAACTATGATATTAATAATTATTATCTGCTTTATTCATTGAGGCATCTCCAGAACCTAGAAGACTTTCTGGCACACAGTAGGTACTCAATAAATATTATTGGAGTAAGTGATTGATAACTAAGCAATGAAAAAGACATCGATTTTACAGAAGGTAATTCAAGTATCTCTGACCAGCTCCTCTATAAAAATAGACCACTTAAACCAATCTTTTCTTTTATGAATTTTATGAATTTTCTTTAATACATTTACTTTGTAGATAAAGCAATTAGAAGACATGCTATAGCTAAACAAAGACATTGGATATGATTGATTACTATTTTCCTGTAAACAAATATGGCCTATAGCTGAATATATAGAAGTCAAAAAACAACAACAAATACAGGATGAATACAAGAACATTTAAGTAGATTAATTACTGATTACATAACTATATTTAAAGCTGTCTTATTTTTTAATCAATGTCAATCTGGAGTGAAGTCTCTAATTGTGAGCTGCAATTCTCTGTCCTTGATGCTGGCATTTAAGTATTTTTATTCATGACACATTTGGATGAAGATATAATGAGAACATGTTCATGGAATATGCAGATACTACATAACTGGGAGTAACAGCCTCTATGATAAATGGCAGTCAGGATTCTCAAAAGTCTTGCCAGCTAGAGTAATGCACTAAATATGTCATAGTGATATATAATAAGGATAAATGTGGGGGAGGGGTGGCAACACTAAATTCAATGTGAACCAAAATTTAGATGTGACTACCAAAAATTTAATGAGGTCATAGACTTTGATAATAGTGACATCGCATCTATAATTCTGTATGGTTCCGTGTACACTTAGAATACTCTATCTGTTCTGGGAACAACATTCTGATAGAAAATAGACAAATTACATTGCATTGAAAGGAAGGCAAATAGAATGATGAAGTTGATTTTCAATGTCAGTTAGTGAAACTAGACTGACGATATTGTCACTCTCCTAAGAAATTATATAGGAGGGCAGAGGCAGAAGGTTGCATGACACTCATATGCAAATATTTTAAAGCAGTTGGGCATGGTGGCTCATGCTTGTAATCCTAGCACTTTGGGCAATGGAGGCAAGAGGATTACCTGAGCTCAGGGGATTGAGATCAGCCTGGGCAATTTGGAGAGACCTCATCTCTACAATAAATCAAAAAACAAAAATTAGCTGGGCGTGTTGACATGCCTGTAGTTCCAACTATTTGGAAGGCTGAGGCAGAAGAATCACCTGAGCCCAGCATGTCAAGGCTGTAGTGGCCATGAGCATGCCACTGCCCTCCAGCCTGGGCAAGAGTGAGATTCCAACTCAAAAAAAAAAAAAAAATTAAAGCAAGGTAGTATAGCATTGTAGGAAAGTAGATTTTAGAGAGACACTGCCTAAATTTAATTCCAACTCTGCCACTTCCCAAATTTGTAATGTAGGAGAAAAAAATAATATATTTTTCTTACCCATTGCAAGGCTCATGGCTGACACCTCTACATCAAAAGACAGTTTAATAAAGAAAAACATACCAAACTTATTTGGTCAACATTTTAAATAACACAGGAGACATCAGAAATGAAAACCCAAAGATTCAGAGAAAATTGTATTTTTATGCTAAATCTGATGCAGAAAATAAATAGTTGTGCAGAAACATGATTGGGCAGAAAAAGGGATATGATCTAATATTAATAAACTGGGAGGAACTCAACTAGGCCTGTGTACTGAGATTCTTCCCTCTGTTTCTTTATGACATTTCTCCTATCTACCTACATATCACCTCCTCCCTATGGGGCAGGCTACCCATTACATGAAGATCTTCAGGACAGAAGAAAGGTAGTCAAAGAATGACCTTAGGTTTTCTGGCTTGTTTCAGGAGAAAGGGTTAATAGTTTCTATGATCTGCTTCAGGAGAGAAAGGAGGGTGAGAGAAGGTCAGAAAGACCTTTCTGCTTTTGCAGCCCTCTTAATCTCCTTCGGTTCAAATACTCAGCAAGCCAAAGCCTCATACTTTGGGGTGTTGTGTTCTGAGCCCCAACAGTGACCTTCTGCAAATTACTTAACTTCTCTAAGTCTCATTTTCCTTTTCTGTAAGATTTTTATAATAATAGCATGAAGCATGTCTATATGGTGTGGAAAGTTTTTCAAGTTATATTATTAGTAAACATAGCAAAAAAGGTAATATATTGGGGGGTGACAAAACATGTATACACATTTTAAGAGATGTTAAGAGATGTTCACCATAATCAGAAGTGTCTGGATGCTGATGGTAACCACTTTGAGTACCTTTTGTAATTGCAGAAGTCAAAAGTAATTTATATTCATTTTATTGAGCATTACAATTTTAACACAGTTTTTCCTTTCTTAAAATGTGTATGCATTTTTTTGGCACCCTCTGTATATGTTTTGACCACTTATATATGATGATAAGTATAGAAAATGGTCAAGAAGAATAATAGAATATTAAAATAAAGGCCAGGCACGGGGACTCATGTTTGTAATCCCAGCATTTTGGGAGGCTGAGACAGGAGGATTGCTTGAGCCCAGGAGTTTGAGACTAGCCTAGACAACATAGCAAAACCTAGTTTCCAAAAAAAAAAAAGTTAGCTAGGCATGGTGGTACAGTATATATCCTCAGCTATTTGGGAGGCTGAGGCAGAAGGACTGTCTGAGCCCAGGGAGTGGAGGCCGCAGTGAGATGAGATCATGCCACTACACTCTGGCCTTGGTGACAGAGTGAGACCCAGACTTAAAAAAAAAGAAAATTATAATATAGTTTACCTTTTTTAGAACTACTACGATGAAGTACTGAATTATTGTCTGTAAAGCACTTAAAAAGATACCTGATAGATGTCAACTGTGATTTAAGTGTTTGTAAAACAAACTAAAGCATAAAGAGGTGTTGTTAGGATTAAAAAACTTAGTATATGGAAGGTATTTAGAACAGGGTCTGGTGGATAGTAAATACAAAAATGATAGCTGCTGTTTTTGTTTGTGTGTTTGTTTGTTTTTAAGGAGTGTAACGTGAAAGTGAGATTAAACTTAGACCTTCAAAAAAAGTGTTCTAGGAAAATAGCAGAACTATATAAAAAGCTATAATTGTATCGCAATTGTATTTCAATATTAAGAGCTTTCCACAGTCCGGTGGGGGGGAAGATAAAGAATCTGCATTCTTTTTCTGAAATTGGTCCAGCTTTCCCATAAAACTAATGGTTACAGTTTTTTGAATACACATAGACAATGACCATCCTGGTCTTAAACCCTGAAACTTACATTGGCCTTATCTGATTTCATTCCTCAGGAAACTGACCCTCAGGCAAGGGACTGAAACTCACCAGATCACTGCATCCAGACAATGGGATGCCAGAGTCTCATCATGATTGTTCCCTTACCCCTCCATAATCATTGTTTTCCCACACAAAATTACATTTCTTTCCCCACTATATAAACTCCCAATTTTAGTCAACCAGGGAAATGGATTTGAGACTGGCTCTTTTCATTCTATCACCCATGTGAAAAGACTTCCCTGTCTATACTCATTGTGTCAGCAATTGGCTTTCTGTGTGGTGTGCAATGGGACCGAACTGAACCCCTGGTGTTTCAGTAACAGATTCAGATGGATGTTGTGTTCAAATCACAGCTCTTTTATTTGCAAGTTATTTATGCTTTTTGAGTTTGATTTTCTCACCTGTAAATTGAGTAAAGGTAATTTTAAAAACTAAATGAGGAAATGTTAAGAGAGTCTTTATCTTATTTCCTGCTATATCCCTAGTATCTAGAAACATGTCTGGAACTTAGTAGGTACTCAATAAATATTTCTTGAATGGATTTATAAAATGAGAGTGCTACAGTAAGTGTTAGTTATGTTGATGGAAGGATGCCAAACCTTGTAAAATATTTAAGATAGTTAATTCTGAGCCAAAGATGAGTGAACTTAGGCTCATGATACCCAGCCCAAAGAGTTCTTGAGAATGTGTGCCCACTATGGTTGGATTGTAGCTTGATTATATGCATTTTAAGAGGACATAATGAAATACCCAGGAAAACTTAGAGAACTATATTTGCTGCGAACCCCCTCTTAACTCACTGTGTTCTATACCCCCCCCCCTTAGCTCATGTTTAAAATGTTATATAGATTCCTGCCTCACATTTACTGAATTTCTAACTCAACCTCAAATCCTGTGAGACTGGGCACGTAATAGGTGCCTGGTAGTGACTGCAATTGTAAAGCTATAATTTAAACAGTGTTCGGATTTAACCCTGTTAAGCTTCAACTTTTGCAAGGTATGTGAATGCTGAGCAAGCAACAAGCCCCCTCCCAAACATCCCTTTGCTTAGATTATAGTAGACCCCGTGGCGCCAGACCCGGCGGCACCAGCCACAGCCACCCTCCTGACCGGCTCTGCGTTGTTTCAAACCTGCTGCCTGCTTGCTCAAGTTAATTACTTGTATAAACTTGGCTTATCTAACATTCCATTTTGCTCGTTCAGCAGTTACCTGTCCATCACAGGTAACAAAGCCTGAGCCCGCGCAAATCGAGCTTGAATCAACCAATCAAAATCTCTGTAACTACGTCATATAGTTTTTATCCAACCCTGTATGTACAAGTCTGTGAAACCACCCCACCCCCTCAAAACTATGTATAAAAGGTGCGTGTTAACTTGAGTCGGGGCTCGCTTGTCACTGAAGCCGCTGCGTCGGTTTCAAACGCGAGCCCAGGCTCGAGCTTGAATAAAAACCCTCGTGTACTTGCATCGGAGCTGGTTCTTTGGTGATCTCTCGGATTTAGAACGTTGAGCACAACATAAACATCTGCTTTGAGTGCCATGTAGAATTTAACTGTTAACTTCTCTGAAGACACTAGCTTTCCACCTTTATTTACCCATTAAAACTCTGATCACCTTTATTCAACCATTAAAGCTTCTGGCCAGCTGTTTAAGGTTATATGTGACTGCGAGTTAAAGTAAAGCTCATTTAGTAACTCCTGCTTCATATACAAGAGAACAAAAGGATCCCAAAAGTTGACAGCATATGTGACTGCTTCCCTTCAGTATACAACCATGGCTTGATTTTAAGCAGAAAAGAGTTCTAGTCCTTAAACACAATTTAAAACAGAAAAAAGATTTACAAACATTTTTTTTCATGTCATCATCTAGCACCAGGGTCAGCAATTGAATAGGAAATGTTTTAGGTTCTGAGGAGCATGGGGTCTCTATCACAACTATTCAATTCTGCCACCAAAGCCATAGACAGACATAATGAATGAGCTTCACTGGGTTCCAATAAAACTTTATTTGCAAAATAAACAGTTGGCTATATTTGCCCTGCATGGCTTTAGTGTACCAGCACCTGACTTAGCAGGTACTACTAATGGTAGAAGAATTCAGAAAACACTAGATTACTTGTATTGTCAATAAAATTCCTAACTACTTCTAGTAAATGTTCCTATTTAGGTGTGAGGTGCACTATCTTTTGGATATTGTGTTACAACACTGCTGAACAAAACAACAGCAAAATTTAATTTTTTCAAATTAGATAAATATTCCTCTGCCTGCTATGTAGCTGACAAAAGGCTACTCAGTTTTTCAAAGTTCTACAGACATTTAAAAAGATCTTAACATCCTGTATGGCATATAAAGTCTTAAAAAAAAAAAAACTGAAAATATTGTTATATGTACCTGCAAATTATAGGAATTCTTCTCAAAACTTTTCACTGCTATAATCTTAAGATTAAAATTAAAAAATGAGAAAATCTTAATGTCATTATAACACTATTTATGGAGTTGTTTTAAAGTGCAAACACTTCATGAGCTAATTTGCTACTCAAGGCAAATAAGTTTTCTTTTTGTTCATTTTCTAAGAAGCTATTAAGTGTTCACTCTCTTCAGGTTTACTGGACCCCATCACAGAATAAATAGGACAGAACTCTGGCCTCCCAGATTCTTCAATCAATTCCTTTTGGTCTTCCTACTTTGTAAAAAGTATGACTATAATTCTTTGTATTTTAACATACCAATCATAAGATTATAAATTTTCCTACTTTACCATTTTCACTAGATGCTAAACATATTTCATGAAAGAACTTATATAACCATCCCCCCCGAAATGGAAGTTTTTCTCATTTTACTTCCAGGTTCATTTAGTCCACTCATAGGCAAATTTATAATTTTACTTCTTTTCATTAAAAAAAAAGGAATCACAAATGCCAGTTATTTCATTCGTTTTAGTTATACAAAGGCTAAGTTGGTGATAACATATTACTTGGAATAGACTGCATCTATATTAATGAAGAAAATTAATGTTTTCAATATCTTACAATTTATATAGTAGACCAAAATGCTGAAGTGATTTAAGAAGACTGCTTTAGTCTTGTTGCATTTCAGCCACAATTTACAGAATTCCATTAAGTCCAAAATACATTACATAAACATACACGTGTGTGTATGTGTGTATGTTTTAGAAAATCTTAAAAGAATGAACAACGCTATGTTCATGAATGAAGGAAGAGAGATAAGCACAATGAAGTTATCAAAACTAGATCTGGGCCACAATACCAGCATACATTTAGCAGCTTTGGTATGAAGCTATCATTAGGTACACGATGACTAAACTATCCTGACATTTATCTCTCAAAAATAAACAGCTCAAATTTTCTTTAAAAGCATGATGGGACAGTCTAGTTCAATGAAATCCGAAACAGGCAAGTATCACCTGATCTTCAGGAAGCAAAATGAACAAAACTGAGGTAGTCCACAGTTGTTCTATAAAGTGGGGAAAGATTGCTTTGTTATGTGACCACCTGAGAAAGGACAGTGCTTCTCAGAGTGTGCTCTCTGTTGTGCTACAGGTTACAAAGACCTAAGAACAGTACTTTACACGTTTCTACCTGAACACATTAAAAAAAGAGATGAAACAGATGAGGAAAAATGTCAAGCCCAAAGAAAAAAGAAACTAAGCAAGGATTGTCTGCATGTGCGTATGTATGTATGTACACATGTTCACTCTTACAACTCTCCCTAAACTTATATAACTCACAAATCCACACACAGTTATGAATGCTATACAAAAAAGTGGTGGCTGATTTGAAATAACTTATCTTCAAAAACATGCAAAAGCTTTTCTGTTTTGATTTCCTGCAATCAGTCCCATTAAAACTAAGATAAGATTATTTGAAGAAAATGCCTTAAGTCAACAAAGGATACATTTTAAAAATTATGCAATGTCTAAATAATCTATAAAACCTACATTAAGGGATTTAATTATGTGTATTACTTAGTCCTTTAGCCTCAGTTGCTTCTATCAACAGTAGTTTTTCAGGATTTGAGAAACTCCTATACAAAGCTAATATATCATATACAATTACTTTCTACTTTCCATTACTTATGTAGACTCAGTCTTTAATCCAATGTCTTCAGGATTCTGGCTTTTACTAGCTACCTACCACCTAACCCATATAATGCTATAAGCAAGTATGGAAAGGGTTAGAAATTAGTTCACCTATTATCCCTCATGAATAATATTCATGAATTTTAACCATCTCTAACAAAATATATGTCTCGCTCACGTCCTGATTTTTCTAAACACAACAAAAAGCAGAATCCCAAGGATAGACCCCAATTGCAGGACTCAATTCAAGAGGCCATTTGATTGTGGCTGAACTAACAATTTACTAATCCCTAAAGGATCCCACCTTCCCTAATGACCTTTATCCTTACCCCCAATTTCAATTTTCTATCCTTAGCTCTAGGCTTGCGATGCTCTACATCTGAACTAAAATAAGAAGCAATTGCTTGCCTAGTGAGGATACAGGGATGGAAAATAAGCAAACGAAAACATCTTCAACAGTATTAGCCAGTGGGGAAATGCAAATTAAAGCTATAATGAGATACCAGCACTATTAGATATGCCTATTAGAATGGCAATCATCAAGAATACTGAGAGCGCCAAGAATGGTAAGAATGCAGAGCAACTGGAACTCTCACCCACTGCCAGTGGAAATGTAAGATGCTTCAGCCACTTTGGAAACCACCTTAACAGTATCTAATAAAGTTAAACATATACTTACTGCATGACTCAACATTCTTATTTCAGGTATTTACCCAAGAGAAATAACGCTTATGTTCACACAAAAATGTGCACATGAATGCTCACAGCAGCACTAACCATAATGGCCCCAAACTAGAAACCACCCAAATTTCCTTTAATGGGTGAATGAGTAAACTAGCTGTAGTATATCCACACACTGGAATGCTACACAGCAACAAAAAAGGACAAGCTACTAATACACTATTGGATGGAGAATTATGCTGAGATTTTTTTTTTAATCTAAAATGGTAACACAGTGTATCTTTACTAGTTGGCTAGGGCTGCCATAGCAAAATACCAAAGACTGGGTAGTTAAAACATTTATTTCCTTATAGCTCAGGAGATTGAAAGTCCAAAATCGAGGTGTCAGCAGGCTTGGATTTTTTCTGAGGCTTCTCTTGTTAGCTTGCAGATGACCGCTGCAAGAGTCTGAATGTTTATGTTCCCCTAAAATTCGTATGTTGAAATTCTTACCCCCAATGTGATGATATTAGGAGGCAGAGCCCTTGGAAGATGATTAGGTCATGA
Source organism: Tarsius wallacei (assembly GCA_963574415.1). NCBI lineage: Eukaryota > Metazoa > Chordata > Mammalia > Primates > Tarsiidae > Tarsius > Tarsius wallacei. The sequence goes on along the minus strand of CAUYQG010066559.1, from coordinate 2,122 downwards.
AGGCAAAACCCTCAAGAATGAGATTAGTGCCCTTATAAAAGATACCTTAAAAAGACTTCTCACGTCTTCTGCCATGTAGGACACAGCAAGCAGCAGCTATTTAAACCAGAAAGCAGGCCCTAACCGAACACCAAACCTGCTGGCATCTTAAACTTGGATTCCCCAGCCTGTAGAACTATGAGAATTACATTTCTATTGTTTTTGTTTAATTTTTATTTTTCATTTCTATTGTTTATAAGCCACCCAGTTTATAGAATTTTTGTTACAGCAGCCCAAATAGACCAAGATCACTATGACTCACATGATCTCTCTCTTTCTTTCAATTTCTTCTTATAAGGATACCAATAAGATTTGGATTAGGGCCCTAAGGACCTCATTTTAACATAATCACCTCTTTAAGGGCCCTATTTCCAAACAGAGTCACATTCTGAGGTACTAGAAGTTAAGAATTCAACATATGAATTTGGGGAGGGAACACTTCAGTCCATAAAAGTGGCAAAGCCCCTCTCCTTGACCAAACTTGAGTCAGGCTTCTCTGGGTCTTCTTTCTGACTGGGTCACCAACCCTGGGCTCTGTCCTTGGTCCACTTTGTCTAATTTTAGCAAGAATCCTGTTGTGTCAGTTCACTGAAAATCGCCCATCCTCAATTACTTATCACCTTGGCATTCTTCAGCAAGAAGCCTGTTTAGCTGGGCTAACAAGAGTCTCTCCAGCCCTGATATTTCTCTTAGTAATTTTCAATCCACTGACCTGCACCTTGATTCTTGGCTATAAGTATCCACTTGTCCTTGTTATATTTGGAGTTAAGCGTGATCTCTGTCCTCTACTGTAAAACCCCAATATAGTAGCCCCCCACCCCCACCCCACAGAAGAAAGTCTGGCCTTACTTTCCTTAACAAGTGCTTGGATAACTTTTTTCGTTAACAAGAGAATGATTCCATGTATATGACATTCTCAATGTGATAAAACTATAATGATAGAGAACAGATTACAGGTTGCCAGGGTTGAAGAGAAGCTGTTATGATAAAGGAGTAGCATGAGAAAGTTTCTCTTGGATGACGGAAAAGTTCTATATTTTGATTGTGGTGGTTACAAGTATTACTGTGTGCGGTAAAACGTCATTGAATACACACTCAAACACATACAAAATATGCATGTAAAAAGTGATGAAATCTGAATAAGGACTAAAATCAGTTAACAATAGTACTATATGTAAGATGCTACACACTAAGGTAAGCTGAATGAAGGGTACAATTAAAACTCTTGCCCTATTTTTGTAACTTCCATATGAATCTAAAATAATTTCCAAATAAAATGTTTAAAAAAAATTCTTTACAGCAATAAAAATCTCTGGAGAAGCCTAACAAACCGTATCTGGAGGCTATGCCATCAGACACAAAGCCCCTTTACACCTCCCTCCTAGAGAAAACTATCATGATATCAGGCCAGCCCCCACCCTAAACACTCATGTTCCACCCCAGTACTTGTTAGTATGCTGCAAAGAGGTTGAGAAAACTTGAACTGGGAGTCCTAGTAAAAAATATTTGGGAATCAGCATTTTAGACAAATATTCATAGTTTTATTATTCCTTTCTTTAAAGAACCTTTAATTGAGGATGTGAGTAATTTACCTTGAAAATATACAATCCAGGATCATAAAAGCAATTTCACACTATTTCTATTTGTTAATTTTATTCTCCCTAGATTTAATTTTGGAAACAATGGAGTAAGATGAGGGGAGAAGTACACAACTTTACATCTTGACATTGATTCATACTCAATTTACTAAAGAGTTGCCTCTAAAATGATTATAGTTCAGAAATAAAACAATAACAGGCTTAACACATTTCTTGTATGTATAAATTTTAAAAAAAATTCCAGGATATAAGGAAAACTTACATTTTTAAAGAAAAAAAAATTCAACTCTAAATGTCTAAAATTAAGCCACATGCCTAATATAATTCCTTTTTTAAGTTAGTTTTTAACCTAGCTTCTTCCCTGACTCTAGGATTCCTAGAGTCCCTTTAGTAAACAATCGCTATCTGAGTCTTCCATACAAATTTAAATTAATTTGAAACAGCTTGAGCTTGCAGTTAATCTTCCAAGTTTCATTTAAAAGAAT
>CAUYQG010066558.1:0-14479 GCA_963574415.1 Tarsius wallacei | reverse complement strand
TCTGAAATCTACCACCTCCCATAAAGCTTATTCTACACATATCAAGAATCTTGGCTCCCTTATCATCTGTCATACCTCAAGTGTCCATTTCCTTTCTTGCTTTCAAAATTACTTAGATCTCTCTAACTGACTGTCAGTCTCAGAAAATCTTTGAATCCACCTATAGCCTGTAGGTTCCCACTAGGAAATGTCCTGCCTTCCTGGACCAAACCAGTGTAAATTTCACATGTGTTGATTTATGTGATTTTTGTGACTTCCATCTTTCTAAATTGTATATAACCAAGCTATAGTTCAACCACAGTGGGCACATGTTCTTACGATCTCCTGAAGACAGATGCCATTGGTCTAAGTTCACTCATATTTGGTCCAGAATGAACCATTCTAAATATTTTACAATTAGGCATCTTTTGTTAACAAATAGTTTTCATACACATTGCAATTATTCTCTTGAGTATGTACCCATGATACATTTTTACATGAATGTGTACAGTAGCATGATTCATGTTAACCAAAAAGTAGAAACAACACAAATGCCCATCACCTGATGAATAAACAAAATGTGATATTCCTTAAAAAAAAAAAAAAGAAAAGTGTGGTGAATGATACAATTCTCCTTACCATTTCACACCTTCCCCTTAAACTACAATATGTGTGTGTGATGCTAAAAGAGCCACTTTAAAATATATATATATATATATTTTCAGGCAATTATATGGCAGACTTTCTTCAACTTTTCTATATTATTGATTTTAACATGGTTTCTCATGGCCTGCATTTAAATGGATGTTTTTGACTTTTTTTTTTAATTTTTAAATTTCATTTTAGAATCAGGCCATACATGCAAAGATTTGCTACATAGGTATATTGCATGAAGGTGAGATTTGGGCTTCTGATGAACCTTCCCCACCACGCCCATCTGTTGGTGTGCATGATACCCAAAGGGTGTTTTTTTTTTGCATCCCTTATTCCCCCCCCCTCTCCTCTGTAGCAGTGCCCAATGTCTGTTGTCCCCATCCCCGTGCCCATATGTGCCCAGTGTTTTGTCCCCACTTATAAGTGAGAACGTGTGATATTCAGTTTTCTGTTTCTGTGATAATTTGCATAGAATGAAGCCTCTAGCTGTGTCCATGTTACTGCAAAGGACATAATTTTGTTCATTTTTATGACTGCATAATATTCCATGGTATATATATACCACATTTTCTTTATCCAATCCAGCATTGATAGACACCTGGGTTGGTTCCATGTTTTTGCTATTGTCAGTAGGGCTGCGCTGAACATACAAGTGTCTTTTGATAGGAATCATAATTCTACTCACACATAGGTCAGCAACTGTGCTTCTTCCATCTTACTTTATGTTAATGGTTTATTTAAAATGACCGTTTCCTATATTATATTATTCTTTTGCATTATTTTTATTAAGTTGGTATTTATTCATTCCATGTTTTTCCTACTTAGTTGCATATTCTCACATATTGTCATTCTCTTATGCCCGGAAACTGCATTTATGATTAGATACTGTACATATTTTTCTACTATTGTATGAAAAGAAAATAAGTATTTCCCCAGGAAGGCATACTGATTCCCTACCAACATGGTTTTTGTTATCTATCCCATTATGATGGGATTGGTTCTTGTATTGCCCAACTTCTAGTAGATGGAAAGTGAAGACTCTTTCTTACCGTGGGCCAACAGTTAGAAGTAAGACTTGCAGTGCCATGGAACATGAAATATTTTCCTGACTCTGCATCCCCTTGAAACTTTCTCAGTCTCAGGGGTGGCCTCATGTGTTCGCCTGTACCTTCATTTCTTCATTGGCCACATTAGTGTGGGAGAGATAAGGGCGAGCTGTAACCTCTGGTGTCAGGAGTGCTGAATAGCTGTGGATCACGTTCTTTCCAGGATCTTTTGCTTTGAGGACACTGTATCCGTGCTTCTTCACTCCAGTGTCCTAAAATTAATCCAGGGCATGGAGTAGAAAGTCATACACCAGTTTTTTCTACCTCACCTACCACAGAGCAGTGTTCTTCACACCCACATACTTTCAAAACTCAGTTGGTCTTTTGGCTTAGGAAAGGCAGAGAGGTGGACATTCTCAATGGTGGAAAGGAAGCTGTCTTCTCATAGTCATCTTCCCAGAATCCTCTACTCCTGGTGGACTCTTTAAAGTGTTCAGTCATCCATGATTTGGCCTAAAATTTTCTTGAAACAAGAATCCTCTCCTATTGCTTTGTATGTAATGTGAACTCTTTATCCAGTCCCTTCAGATTGTGTTCAAGGGCCCTTTGAACATTTATTTTAGGTTCTCTTGATTTATTCATCCACGTTACACCCTGCACTCTTTTCTGAAATACAAGTTTAGACCATTTTTTAATTAAGTGGAATCAGTAACTGAGTAGCTCAGCTATACAATTTCCTGAAAAAAAATTTACTCGATTTATGTGCTCCTAACTTATTTTTTAATTAGAAAATAGGATTGTATACACATGTGCCTTCATCAAGCTTCCAATATTTTTAGAGAGATATTTAAAGTGCATATTATATCTCCCTGAATTACCCTTAATAAGCTTTAAATGTCATTCTGAAAAACAAAATGTAACTGTGGTGTCTACATAAACTTTTTTATAGTCTTTCAGGATTATTCGCTCGCTGTCATTTATAATTAATTCCCTATGCAGACCATTGATGGATGTTCTATGAATGTGCACATTAAAATGTTGCAAAAAAATGTAAAAATACAAACTTTGGCTTGTAAACTGCAGATAAACCATTTGTGACCAGTTCAAATTAAATCACTTTGCTCACTGAGTATAATATTTAAAATAACCTGTACCAAAGTAGTTTATTAAAATAAAATGTGTTGGTCAGTCATTGTGTTACATTTTCACTATCTCATTTTATTGCCTAAGGTAAAAGATAATGCACAAAATAAACAACAAATAATTATAAAATAAGATTTATTGAATATTCATTCTGTCCCAGGTAGTATTTTAGGTGCATTATGTTTTTTAATAATCATAATTCTAGTCAGTAGTGAGTTTCTATTATTTTCTAATTTTATGGATGAAAACACTAGAGTTTAGAAAAGTTAAGAAAGTTATTCAAGTCTGACAAATAATGACTGATGAAAACCCTAGCCATATCTTTTTCTGAATCCAGTTCTTATTTGATTATAGCAATATAAAATTTTAAGTTGTTTAATGAATAACTATGTAAAAAGAATGCTACATGCAGAGAGCAGAGTTTAAAACAGATGTGATATATGAGAACTTAAAAGATTTTTGACACCTGATCTAAATGATTATCTGGAATCCAAGTTATCCAAGCTGTATTTGCTGAGCATGCCATTTTCTGCACCACTTGGAATAAAGATTCCAAAATATTATACAATTTCTACAACTGTGTCTGAGGAATAGCTCCACAATCAAACGTTGTGATAAACATTGTAAGTAGACATGGAAAATTGTAGAATGTGCTAAGGAACTGCAAGGACAAATATAGGAATGTTAAAAGCTATGAAAATTAACCAGAACAGAAGAACTAAAGCAGTTTAGTTTACGAAGAGTTTCACATTTTTTGAAAAATTGAACAGTGTCTTACATAGAGTAGTCACTCAAACACCATCACTGGGATGTCAGAGTGATGGTTTTTATAGCATTGCAATGCTAACGGTTATTCCATAGAGATTTTCTTCTAAACATTTTTGTCTTTTTCCTTAGACTAATATTTAGATAAATGTCAAGACTAAGATTCATTCATGGAGTCCCTACAGCATATTGGCATGTCTTTAGGCATGATCACATTTTTTATCTTCTTAAATACCTTCTGCTATGAATATATTAAAAATCTCATAAGAACACATTATCATCTTTATTTTTTTACAAATAAGCTGATACACAGAGAATAGGTCTGGCCCATGAAAGCATTACTCTATGTTTTGCAGAAAAGAACAACCAAATATCATCATAACCCATAATTTTTACTAACACACAATGAAGTTGGACCCAAGATGCCTTATGAGTTACCAGACCCTGGAAATTTCTACTGACCCCCACCATTATAGTCAGCCCCACAGATTAAGAAACTGTGGGGGCTCATAGTATTCAACTAATCTGGCCCTTGTTATGCTGAGAGTGAAGTTGTCACACTAATTATATCATCTGTCTCCAAATATTATGTGTTTTCCCTCATGAAAAGTTAAATTTGTAATGGAGAAGTGCTACAGTGTAAATTCAACTAACACTACTAGACTTATTGTCTTAAAAATGATTGACGAATACTTTATATTATTCGGTGTCACATTTTTCAGCCACATAAATATTTGAATAACCATAGGCTTAGAAATAAACCAGAAACGAGAAGACCTGTAAATGGTAAATGATGCAGTTGGAAAAACATATAGATATTCCTTCTCTCTTCAAATTTTATAATTATATTTGGCTCAGAGTTAATTAGCTACCTGAGAAAAAGTACTGTAGTTGATTTTAATGGCAATAAATTCCTTTAACATATTTATTTGTGTATGTATATACAGTCATGTGTCACTTAATTATGGGGGTGTATTCTGAGAAATGGATCATTAGGTAATTTTGTTGTTGTGTGAACATCATAGAGTATACCTGAACAAATCTAGATGGTCTAGCCTACTACACACCTAGGCCATATGGTGTAGCTTATTGCTGCTAGGCTACAAACCTGTGTAGCAAATTGGTTAGTTAGTACTCTACTAAAAACTATAGGCAATTATAACAATGGGAAGTATTTGTGTCTCTAAATATATCTAAACATAGAAAAAGTACAGTAAAAATACAGCATTATAATATTGTGGGGCCATCATGGTATATATGACCCGTTGGTGATTAAATGTTGTTATATGACATATATACATATATAGTTATATATGTATAAGATATGAATGTACCTAAAATAGCTCACACAAATTATTTTAAAAGGAGTCTCAGAACCTTAGTTATAAATTGCTTTTTATCTTTAATTATATTTAAACACGTCATACATCCAAAATTTGTTTTCTTTATTTTAGATTCTCAGAACTAAAAAATGTAAGGAGAATAAATCCAAACCGATAATAATAGACTATTAATCTCTCTGTCTATCTACCTAGCTATAAATCTTAGTAACAATATTGCTTAGTAACTTTTTCTCTCTTTCTCTCAATTTATGTGATACAATTTCATATTTGGTTGCTTTAATTTTTATTTGACTTTTGAATCGTAGTTGCCATTATATTAAGATAACTGCAATTTTAATACAAATAAAGTATTTATACTTTTAAACACACGAAATTATTTCTCATATTCTTTCTTCTTTTTAATGTTTAACATTTAACCCATTTTAAATGTGTATTATACAAACATTGCTGGATTTTACCGTTTTTTTCCAACTGTTCTGGATTACAGTGAGTGGGAACATAGCAAGCAGGTAGAGCCCTAAAGATCTTGAGAATCTTAAAAAAGTAGCAGATCCCCAGGAACTCTCAAAAGAGAGAGGAGAAGTTAAAACAATTTGCTGTCTTGAGGTCTCATGAAAGAAATTCTTTTGTCTTTATATAAAATTATCTTTCAAGTATTTCTGGATTACAACTGTCCAGTATGGTCCTACCCTCCATAAACATCCACGTGTGAAAAGAAAATGTAAAATGCACAGCTCTCAAAGATGACAGACTAAAAGTGTTAAACAAGTTTTTTTGTTGTTGTTAAGAAAATCAATATTAGGGATTCTATTTAAGTGACTATATCTGAAACTATCTGAGTTATGATATGTGATTTTATATAATTTTATGATATATAATTTTATATAACACTAAAAAGTAACCATGAAATATTTCTAAATATCCATCTGTGGAAATTGGCAGTAAGAACAGACATAATATAAATCATAATTGGATTATAATTACTGGATTGTACTCATTAGTCATCTCTGCATACAATTTTCTCATTTAAAAAAATTTCTCAGTGTTATACATTATGGAATTGAAATTTCCAGAAATAGTTCATTTTATTTGGATGCAATGATACTCAAAATAATTAACATAAATTTAAACAAAAGTGTTTAAAGTGTATGGTTTTGTTATTCAGTCCTCTTTACTGTCAAATGAATTCAGTGTTGATCAAAAAGGTTCCCTTTAAACATAGGCAAAATAATATTGTGTTGTATTCACAGAGCAGTGTACTAAGGAAGAATGTTCTCATTGTAAGTCAAGTGCTTCCCATGAGCATTTGTTGCCTGTTGCTTAAAATTACACAAGAGTTACATATATAAAGCACATGTCACTTACATATATTAAACTTATTTTGACAGAATTTTTTGTCATGAATTATTATATAGAAAGATTCAATTTAGAAATCTTACTATGTTGTAAGACTATCCAGCTCTTAAAATTGGGGAATGTTTAAAAATTTGGCTGTAATTATTTTCAAACACGGGACAGCTTTGCTGCATTTTATTCTGTGTTTACATACCAAAAGGCTCTAGGTCTCCCTGAAGTGTTCACCCCCCTACCACCCTGGACACACCTGATCCAATCCTCACCAAGACAATAACATACACATGAGCCCTGAAAAGATATTTGGTTTCATCTGGAATCTGTCCTGCTGCCACTAGCTTGTTCAAAGATATCATGTGTTTTATTTAATTGTTTATTTTATTTCATAAAAAGAGGCAGCAAAAAAGAAGAGAAAAACAATCATTGATAGCAATGCTTCTCTATGATTATTTCTGGATTTCAATAAAAGAAATTCATTTCCAAAAAAATATATCCATGTGGTTATCACATGATATATTTCTGTTTCTAATTTACCTTTGGGAGAAGAAATAAAATTTAGAAAATAATAAGAAATGAAAAAATGATATTAGTAAATTTGGAAGGGGATGAAACAAACTTTGTATATTTATTTTTTGGTGTCTGATTCATTATTTACTATGAATATTTTCTTCTGTTTCCATAGGTCAATTCTTTAGACAAAAGTAAAGAAATCTTAATCACTATTATAAAGATAGCCCCCCCCAAAAAAAAAAAAAAAATATATATATATATATATATATAGAGAGAGAGAGAGAGAGAGAGAGAGAGACTCTGAGTTTCACTGTCACCCAGACTGGAGTGTGATGGCACACTCAAGGCCAACACAGCCACGACCTGCTGAACTCAGATGATCTTTCCACCTCAACTTTTCAAGTAGTTGGAACCACAGGTGCACGCCACCATGCCTGACTAATTTTTTGATTTATTGTAGAGACCAGGTCTCTCCAAGTTGCCCAGGCTGGTCTCAACCCCTCGGCTCAGGCAATCCTCTTGTCTCTGCCTCCCAAAGGACTGGGATTACAGGCATGAACCACCACTCCTGGCTAGTTAACACTCTTTTATTTCTAAAATACTATGTAAGCAACTTGATTTTTTTATTGCTCATAATAACTATGAGAAGAAACAATACGTGTGCACTTGGACATGTGCATTGTGTATACATTTTGCTGTTGTTGTTGTTTTTAAAGCAGGATTTACTGAGAGGACAGAAAAGTTCCCACAGTGGGAGGGCACCTGAAGGGATTGCCCTGCATGTTGTGTTTTTAGAGGAGGATTTCAGTGTCACTCTCCATCATGTGACTTTGTAATCAGCAGATATGCTTAAAAGTTTGGTTAAATAAACCTTCTCAAAATGCTCCAAGGCAGCAGAGCCAGGTGATGTATGCCACAGTGTATACACATGGCGATGCCCTTCAGCATTCAGCAAGGAGAACCCATCTTCTTTACACATCATCACAGTGAGACACATCCAGACAGATCAATATACATGTTAAAAATGAAATGTGGAAGTTAATTACATCACCACTCAGGGGCAATTAATTGATCTGCCATAACTAAACTTTTACAAGCTCAAGGAACTAAAGAGGTTTAAATATTTTTAACACACGTTCTAAATTATTTATCTTTAGGACAGAAAAGCATGCTTTTACTGTTTTCTTTATTAAGTACCTCTGTTTGCAAAATTATGCATGTAATTATATGAAGAAAGGGGAATTATTTTTGTCAGGTAACAAAATTAAAAAATATATATCTCTTGGTTTGTGTGTGTATCTACCAACATATTTAGAAGTACACATAAATTTATGATACCTTTCAGTTATTGATCAAAGTTTCTAAGTTCACTGGCAAACACTATTAAGAGACAACAATGATCATGAAGATGATATTATATCACGGTTACTATTGCTAATTCTATTAAGTTAAAAAATGTCCAGGGATGCATGAGTATACCTGAAGCTAGATATGAAAGAATATGATGACATCTTCTTGATGGTTAAGGCTGATGAATAAATTTGTAGCATTTGTTTCTGGCATGGCAACACTGTGGTATTGGGTGTTTATCATTTGTCATTTGGAGTGACAATACTGTGCTTGTGAGTATGCCTTGCATTTTGCAGATTTGAAGGAAGTTAGTGCTATTTGAGGGCTATGGAAAATGTCAAGTGGAAAAAAAGAACACTTCTGACATATTCTGTTTGAGTTTAATGGAGGAGTGAAGTTAGCAGAGGCAGCTCAAAACATTTGTGTTGTGTATGGGAAGAATGCCATTGGAGGAAACATGGCAAGACAATGCTTTCGTTGTTTCGAAGAGGGTCTATTTGACTGGAGTGATTCTCCACATTCAGGAAGACCATCAGACCCAGATAAAGACTGTTTAAATGCATTAATCCGTGATGATCCATATCAGTCAACTCAGCAGCCAGCAGAGGTGATGAACTGTGACTGGTCAACTATTGTGTGATATTTTGCATTCCGTGGGCAAGCAAAAGAATACTATGAACTTATGCATCAGCGCAATATTTTAGCAAGTAATTGTGATCTGAAATTCGGGACTTAAAAACTCACTTAATACTAATCACATTTTATCAGTGATGAAGCTTTCATGTGGATGAAATGAAACTTTCAATGGATCATTGCATGTAATTCTATCTAAACTATTAAAACAAAACACTAAAAAGTAAATAACAAAAATAATTATTTTAAGTGATATATCCACAAAATCCTGTTTCAGAAACACTAACTCCATATGCCCTTCCAATTTCTAATATTTATTCTGTCAGAAAAATATAACATGCACCAAAGACTATTCACTTATCTTTCACATCTTGACAAAGTTTATATTTCCATTAAAAAAATTCCTACTTTTCAACCTTCAATATCTATCAGTGTTTTTGCAATGAATTTCAAACAATCACTGTCTTCTGGTGGCTATTTAGCAAGCAACAAAAAATAACTAAACTTAAAACATTGGTAATAAGGGATGAAGCTTTGTTTTGTGTTGTGTGTTCTCTAGGTCTTGACATCTGATTTGCTTTCTGGGAGCAAAAGAAATACATTTTATATGAAATGTCCTTACAATTTTTGGGAAAATATGCTTTTTTTCTGTTGATATCCATTGCTTGAGACTTTTCCTTGTGAGTGAAATTATGTGTGCTTTATAGAAAATCAAATACTGTCTTCCAAATGATTCTACTCCCTTATTTGGAAAGTATCCACAAACATGCTAGGGATAGCTAACTTGTAGTTAAAATATCAAAGCATAAAAATATATAACATACATAAAGGGGACCTTAAAGAAACAAATTTAGTATTTAAATAAAAGAAAATAAATTTTATTTATTATGTTTCCATTATCTTCTTCCATCAATAAGAATTATGTAACTATTAATATGAAATACTTCATTTTTTATGTCTGTCTTTTTCAGTACAATATGAAAATCATAATGGTAGGTGATGACTAATTTATTTTATTTTTTTGGAGCTGGTAGTATGGGTTTTTGGCAAGATGATATAATTTAAAAATGGAAAGAAGCATATATTAATTGCCAGAACTTCCGCATTTGACAACTTGACATGCCTAATATTAAGTGGCACCATACCTCACTTAGATGTATCAGTGCAAACCAGAATGAATCATTCTTTATTGCTCTTTAGATCATATGTAATCACACTCTCGCATACTTGTTAAAATTTTCAATAGTTTTGTATGCAATGATTTATTTCAGAGTTTGACTAGATGCAGACCTAACTATCAAGTTTGAAGAATGAAAGGCACTTTTCTGAAGATAGTAGACACGTGCAGTTTAGCTAGTAGACATTAATCGAAATAATTGAGTTGAATACATTTCAGAAATGATAGTTGCGTTTGTTTTAGTTATATGAAGTGCCTGAAGTAGAATTTCTACCTTTTTTACAACTTTACTAAATCTGGACTGTACACTTTATACATAGGTCATTTTAGTCTTGATCATAAATACCTATTATGTTAGGCAGAATCATGACTCCTCACAGACGTCCGTGTCTTAATCCCCGGAACCTGTAAATATTACTTTGCATGATGAAGTGGAATTAGAATAGGAGGCAGAGATAAAGTTGTTAATAAACTGACATTGAAATGAGGAGGTTATCCTAGATTATTCGAGTGGGGCTAGTGTAACCATGAAGACCCCTAAAAATGGAAAAGGAGACCAAACAGGAAGCTAGAAGAATGTAGTGTGAGAAGGATGGACCCCCTGTAGCTGGTGCTAAAGATGAAGGGAAGCAGTTGGTCACAGGCCAGGGACTATGAGCAACCATTAGAGGCAGCATCATGCAAGGAAACAGATTATTCCTTAGAGCACCTAGAAGTAAACATACCCCTCTTGATACCTCCATTTTAGCTTATTGAGACTTCTAACCCATAGCACTGCAATATTAAACCGACAACTACAGCAGCAAAACCAGTATTGTTTTAAGCCACTAAGTCTGAGGTAACTTAAAGAACAGTAATAAAAAGCGAATGTGTCTATTTAAATATAAGAAATGCTGCTATCAAATTTTTCTTAGGTTTCTTTATATTCTGTAGAGTGTATTTGAGATTTACTGGGAATAATGAAAATATCACAAATGTTTAAAATACTTAAAAACTCAAGGCTGTTTCAATTTTGGGTTTTCAAAGAAGAAATGCTAGTATTAAGACAGAGAAACCATGTTTTTGTATGTGCAAACCTTGTAATCTTTGCAAAGAGTTATATAATTAAAATTATGATTACTTTCCTTTGATTTGGGGTCTCCAGATTTGGTGTGGAGTCTGCAAACACAATATTATTGACATCACAGGAGTCAAGGCCTCATTGTTTAGCAAGATCAAATATTAGGTTGATGCATACATTTGTAGCATTTTTTCACTGTTTTAAATGGTCTTCATCAAAGCTCCATGGTCTTCCTGAATGTGGAGAATCACTCAGATCAAAGTGGCCCTCTTTAAAATGACAAAGCCATTTCTGGCCATGCTTTCCCCAGTGGCATTCTCCCCATACGTGACACAAATGTTTGAGCTGCCTCTGCTGCCTTTACTCCTCTGTGAAACTAAAACAGAAGAATATGTCGGAAGTGTTCATTTTTTTCCATTTCATTCTCTTTAGCCCATAAATAGCAATAACTTCCTTCAAATCTGAAAAATGTAATGCATATTCACAAGCACAACATTGTCACTCCAAATGACAAGTGAAAAACAATAAACTCTAACCCCTGATGGAAATACACTTGGTTTAGCTCACACTTGAAAGGCATTTTAGGAAATCAGTTGATGCTAGATTTCAAGGACCACATTTGTACAGAAGTTTCCTATGCCTGTTTTATAGACTGTTTGAAAAAGATTAAGCCCAAGTAGATGAAACATAATGTACTCACAATATTATATATTACACATATAATCACAATATTGATACTAAGGATGTTTTGGTCAATAATGGATCACATACATGACAGTGGTTCCTTAAGATTATAAAATTGTATTTTTCCGTATCTTTTCTATGTTTAGATACACAAATTCTTGCCATTGTGTTACAGCTGCCTTCAGTAATCAGTATAGGAACTTGTTGTACAGGTCTGTAGCCTAGGAACAATGGGTTCTACCATATAGCATAGGTGTGTGATAGGCTGTACCATCTATATTTGTGTAAGTCCACCCTATGATGCTTACACAACACAGTTGCTTAATAAACCATTTCTCGGTATCCCAGTCATTAAGCAACACATGATATAGTGCTTTATTTATTCCATATGTAACAAAGTATCCTGTAGTTAAGTGGCTGCTAGACTAGTTTTGCAGGGCTAGGCCAATGTATTTGTTGTATTCTTACTTTTGTTAGTGTGTTGTTTGTTTAAATAAACTAGCATGTTCTCTTATGGTCATAAAATTGCTTTTATAATTCTAGACATATTGTTTTCTTTCAAAGGAGAAAGAAAAAGTGGGCTGGGTATGGTAGCACATGTCTGTAATTCCAACATTTTGGGAGGCTGAGGTTCGAGGATAACTTGAGGTCAGGAGTGCAAGACCAGCCTGGGAAACATAGTGACCCCCCGTCCCCATCTCTACAAAGTTTTTATTTTTGGCTGGGCAGGCATGGTGGCTCAACCTGTAATCCCAGACTTTGGGAGACCGAGGCAAGAGGATTGCCTGAGCCCGGGAGTTTGAGACCAGCCTGGACAACTTGGTGATACCTTGTCTCTACGATACATTAAAAAAAAATAAGCTGGGCATAGTGGTGTGCATCTGTAGTTCCAGCTACTTGGAAGACTGAAGTGGAAGGATCAACTGAGTCCAGCAGGTCAAGGCTGTGGTAACCTGAGCGAAAGAGTGAGACTACAGCTAAAAAAAAAAAAAAGTTAACCAGGCATGGTGGCCCATTCCTGTAGTTCCAGTTATTTGGAAGGCTGAGGCAGAAGGATCAACTGAGCCCAGCAAGTCGATGCTGCTCTCCAGCCTGAATGACAGAATGAGACCCCAACTCAAAAAAAAAAAGTTTTTATTTTTATGTTTTTAATTTCAAGTGCCTTTTAAAAAAAGGAGAAAGAAAGATGGCGGGGAACAAGAAAGGTCAGTGAATCTATGCTTATTGGCTAGGGCTATGTCATAGCGTGTCTGCTAGCAGCAAGAACTAAGTAAAAGAGCATTCGGCCTTCACAGCATCCATAAAGTATGTGGAAAATGAAATGAGCATAAAAATGAGACAAACTCCAATGACTTCTATAATATTCTTTGCAAAAATTTTCAAACACTTCAAAAAAGTATTGATTAGCAAGAGGAACTCTTCTTCGATAGCTCTAATGTATTAAATTGGGTCCCCCCTAAAAGAATGTTGCAGTCCTAACACCCCATCCCTTGGAGTGTGAACGTATCCGGCAAGAAGATCTTTGCAGATGTAATTAGTTGAGATCTACTGGAATAGGGTGGGCCGTTAACCCAAGTGAATGGGTTTCCAGATAAGAAGAGAAGATGGTAAGACAGTCATGTGAAAACAGAGTCATGGTGACACACCTGGGAAGATGAAGGCGAAGACTTATGTTATGCCGCCCCAAGTCAAGAGATGCCTGGAGTGACTAGAAGTTGTAAGAGAAAAGAAATGATCCTCCTCTGGGACTCCAGAGAAAATGACCCTCAATATATGTTGATTTTGGATTTCTGGCCTTTGAAACTGTGAGAGAATAAATTTCTATTGTTACAAACCACCCAGTTTGTGGCATTTTGTTGCTGCAGCCAAAAGAACTAATATACCCACTTACCCAGTGTCATTCTACATCACAATAATACTTTCTGCTAATAAAAATGGCCTGGAATGGTGGCTCAAGCCTTTAATCTCAGCACTTTGGGAGGCCAAAGCAGGAGAATCACCAGGAATTTGAGGCCAGTTTGAACAACTTAGTGAAACCTCATCTCTGCAAAACATTTGCTTAAAAATTTGCAGAGTGTGGTGGCATGCACCTGTAGTTCCAGCTACTCAGGAGGAGGAGGTAGGAAGATAGATTGAGCCCAAAAGTTCTAGGCTGCACTGAGCTATGATAATACCACCACACTCCAGCCTGGATGATGAGAGACACACCCTGTCTCCCTCCCCCTCCAAATAAAGTGACTTTTCTTCCACAAGTTTCTCTATTTGTGTATGACATATGTGTATTTATGTGTTAAATGCCCCTTGTATACCACCTCATATCTCTTGCCACCTCCTGTCACACCAGCAGCCACAGTCACACTAACAGCCTGAACTAGGGCTGCAGTTAACATTTCCAGGTGGGCTCAGACCCACTCCATGCTTTCAACATCTCCCCTGAAAAAGTCAGTGCATTTTTCAGTGTTAGTCCTTTGTGCTTCTCCCATACTGCTATAGAGGCGCCAGCAGGCACCCAGAGGGTTCAGGAACATTGACATTCTCCATGGAGCCGGGCTCGATGGCTCAGCCTGTAATCCCGCGCCTTGGGAGGCTGAGGTGAGTGGATTGCCTGAGCTCGCGGGTTCGAGACGCGCCTGGGCAAGTTGGCGAGACCTCATCTCTACAATAAATCAAAAAGTAGCCGGGTGTGGTAGCGCGCGCCTGTAGTTCCAGCTCCTTGGAAGGCGGAGGCGGAAGGATCGCCGGAGCCCAGCAGGTCGAGGCTGCGGTGGCCGGGAGCGGCCAC
>CAUYQG010066552.1:0-12040 GCA_963574415.1 Tarsius wallacei | reverse complement strand
AACTCAAAAAAAAAAAAAAGAAAAACACAAAGTGTAGAAGTCACAGATATTAGTCCCAGGGATCTGCTCGCTCGCTGTAGGTGAAAACCAGCAGGCTTGGACGCACGGGCCATCTGCCTTTCTTCCCCGCGCCTCCCCTGGCCTGCAGGTCAACAGAGAATGCGTGCGAGGGCTCTGGGCCGGGCAGCAGCAGGAGCTCATATTCCTCCGCAACCGCAACCCGGAGCGCGGCAGCATCCAGAACAACAAGCAGGTCCTGCGAAACCTGATTAACTCCTCCTGTGATCAGCCGCTGGGCTACCCCATGTATGTCTCTCCGCTGACCACATCCTATCTAGGGACCCACAGGCAGCTGAAGAACGTCTGGCGCGGCCCCGTCACTCTGGACAGCATTAGGGTGTGGCTGCGGACCAAGTGGTTGAGGTGGGTTTTGACAGAGAAGACCTCTGTCCGGATGCTGGGAGACACGAGGGGTGGGGGGGGGCGGGGGAGCGCCGGAGGGGGAAGGGGGGCGGGGAGGTCTTGCCCTTCTGGTGGGAATTTCACGGGCGACGTCCATTTCTCCTAGGATTAAAAGTGCTCTACCCAAGTGGGATCCAACAGATTGTTTCCTCAAGAAATCTCAGATTATGAATCCAGGGAAATCTCACACGGGTGAAAATGTCCATCCCCTGCCCTTGCAGAGGCTGGAATCTGATTTCTCGCAGGGCTGCCAAGGTGATAATGGTCGTCCCACACCTGGTAGCAAGGACCAGGCCTGCACTCCCAGGCACACGTCTCATCTGATGAGTCTTCCTACCTGATTGTAGAAATCAGCTGCTGGGTTATGTGGGATGAATTCTAAGCCGTTTGGCCTGAACATGGCGGAGCTCCTTATCAGACCTCAAAGCTAAGGATTCTTCTGGAGGGCTGACACTGAAGCTGGTGCATTTATTAGACACAGGTTTGGGGAACCACAGCTCCTCGCCTCACCTGCATCCCAGGTGTGGAGCATGGTCTTCGATCCTGACTTAGGCAAGGCGGGGCGATGAGGGGTATGAGAAATGCATCGGTGAGGTCCTGGAAGCACCTCTCCCTCGCCTAGGATGCGTAAGGACTGCGATGCCCGCCAGCGCAGCAGCGGCAACGCTGAGGATGGGGACGGCGGAGGGGCCCCGGCGGCAGGTGGCAGTGGCGTCCCGAGTGGCGGCAGTCAGGAAAGCAGCGCAGAGCAGCCCAGAAAAGATGGCTCCCAGCACTGGGCCTCATCTCACGAAGGGACACAGAGGACAGGTGGGTGCAGGGGTCCTCAGGGCCACTGATAAAGGCCTGTTTGGTCCTAGCGACCAAGGCCATGAGTTACATTGTTGGTCGTCACTCTGAGTGTGTTCTTGGAATAAGCCAGCATTGGGCCAATGGAGGCCTGAAATTTGTGACTCCTGTAGATTCTACTTAGGAAAAAGGTATCTTTCTGTTATATAGAGCTTTTCTCATGTATCCATCTCTCTGTCCATGACCTTGGTCAGCCATTCATCTGTCTCCCGTCCAGGGGTCACTCCTTTCCATCTCTCACTCAATGACCATCTGATTGTGAGTCTTCTGTGTGTGACTGTGTTGCTGCTATGGGTCTTCTTGCAAGGGTCGGTGGCATGCACACAGGCCCTGCCTTCCCTCTCCTGCTCCTCTCTGACTCTCACCTTCCTCCACTTATGCGTGAAATTTCAGAGGATGAGAGAAGAAGGGAGGACGGGTGCCTGCAGACAGGAGTGGAGAAGGCAGCTGCGGCCAAGTCCAGGCTGAGTCTAAGTTAAAATGCCGTTTAAGTAAATACCCAAAGAGTTAGACCTCAACCAGATAGATGGAGTTTCAAAATCTCAGTGGAGGTCTGGGCTGGGGAGGGGACAGCTGGGCTAGAAAGGAGATTCCAAAGGTTGGTAGAGAATCAGTGTCCTGGGAATGTGAGAGAGACAGATACTCTGCCCTGGTTCCTGCTGGCCATTGGCTCCGCTCTCTGAAGACCGTTAGTGGTTTTGCCTTTTGTCCTCAGTTCTTCCTCATCATCCAGAAGCATTCAGGGAGCACCTCTGGGCATGCTTCCCCTGTCAGCTCTGCCCCAAAGAAGCTGGGAGGGGTAGCCCCTGCCTCCTGGGAGTGCCCAAGGCAGAGGATTGAACTGAGGAAGTAGGATTTATAGAAACATGTGCAAGATGAAAGGGGGGGGGCAGAACAGAGTGATAGAGATAGATGGATGATAAATAGATAGCTAAGACTGATAGACAGATGATAGGAAGAAGGGTAGGTAGGGAACTAGACAAAGTAATTGATGTCAGCTGCTCAGGAGAAAAAAACGAGTTCTCCCTGCCTAGCTGGTTGCCGTCTGCCATGAGCCCCCCAGAGTGCCTGCCCAAGGGCTCCCAGGCCAGAATGTCCCGTTGCTTAGTTAGCATTTGTTATTGACTGAAAAATGTACGTTGCAAGGTCACATAAGTTATTTGCCAGATGGGAAAATGCAAAGTAATTTCCGAATGGTGAAATGCCCGAGCATTTGGCTTTTGCGGGTACTTCTGGATGACTTGTCTGGACCAGAGAAAGGCAACTGCGGGGGGGTCTGGCTGGGGGTGGAGGGAGGTCAGAGATGGGAGTGCCCTGGAGCCTTGTACCTGGTTTCTCGAAGTTTGGTAGAAAAGAAATTGGAAACGCCTTCTCTTTCTTCCACCCGCCACTTGCGTTGGACTGGAGAAGCCGGTGTCCCTTCCCATTCTCGGAGTCTGAGATCATAGGTAGTGAGCACTCCCCGCTTGACAGAAGCAATCGCAGGGTTTTGTGGCAGGTGATGGAGCAGAATCCTTTTTTTTTTAAGTTTTTAACTTAAAATGTATTAAACAATTAAGAAAGGGATTGGCAGTAGCAGGAGACAGTCAGTGGAGGGGGGTGGGATTGGCAGTTGAGGGAAACTGCTACGGAGGGAGGGGCATACCTCATCAACAAGGGTACCTGCATCATCAGCGTTTGTATACCTAACCCTGAATTGTACCCCACATCTTTATACTTTAAAAAAAAGGCTTTGCAAGAAAGATGGGACTTGAGCTGTACCTTGAAGGCAAGGTTTATGATGTTTTCTGGAAGCTTGTGGAAATAGACTTTTGTTCAAAAATACGTTCTCAAAATAAAATAAAACGTACTAGACAATCCGATCGGCGTAGTTTAAGAGTCAAGCAGGACTGCCTGGATCGAAACACAAATCACTGGTCTCTCCCCTCCCCCCAGCACACTCCCATCCCTGAGGTTGCTGCTTCTCACCTCCTGCAGCTGCTTTGGATTTGGGGGTTCTCTACCTCCACGTGTTTAGATGGCATGCTTACTGCAGAGCGGGCTCTTCTGAAGCCCAAACCAGCTGTTAAGTTTTCATCGTTGCTTCTTAAAGCTGCTCCTGCCACCCTTGGCTTTCTATGTTTGACAAGTTGAGGGAGCCTGCCTGGCCAAGTAGTCCACGACCCTCAGCCCCACCTGCAGCCTGGATTTGTCCTGCTGCGGGTGGAGGGAGGGATTCAGGAAGCATCAACAACTTCGGACTAACCCGCTTCGCTGCCACCCTGCTCCGTCTCTGCCCCCAGGTGTATTCACCGTATCCTTGCTGCAGTGATAATGGGGCAAGAGTGCCAGTTCTACCAATACCGTCCTGAGTAATTTACGTGTACAGACTCACTGAATCCTCACCACGGCTCTTAGCGATAAAGGCACTTTCACCCTCCTCATCTCGCAGGCATCTTGCAGGCTAGGAGATTGGGGCGCAGAGAAGCTAAGTCACTGCCCAAAGTCACCCAGCTAGGAACTGGCTGATCTGGGATTCAGACCCAGGCGAGATGGCCCCAGAACCTGCGATCCTAACCTCCGTGCACTGTCCTGTTGTCCTGGACTGAGGACGCTGCCTCACCTCAAGTATCCTTGTCCCCAGCCCTGGGAATGAGCTGACAGAAGCCAGTATCTACCGAACACCTCATCCACCGCCCTCACTCCCAGCTTTCCCTCTGTGCTGCAGTCAGAGTCCCTGCCCAGTATGACATGGTCCTGTTCCCTGGCTGGCAAGAGCTCCGCATACAAATGATCTTCCTTCTGCTCCCTGCCAAGCAGGCAAAGCTGATATCCAGTTCTTTCTGAAGCAGCCGACCGGGGCTCCTTTCCTTCCTCACCATGGGCAGGGAGGGGCCGAGGGTGGGGCAGGGGTCCCTTCCTGGCTCAAGATGACATGCTGAGGAAAGAAGGCATTGCAGCCTCTGGGAAAGCTGTCCTGAAGCTTGTGCCCCCGGCAGTGGGTCAGAGAGCTGGAAGGGGCCAGGGGAGAGGGAACAAAGGAGAAAGAACCTCTCCCCTGCTGTCTTTCTCTTTCTGTCCTTCCTACAGCTCTAACAACTCACAAAACCATAAAACTCTTCTTCACGTAGCAGCAAGGGATTATATTCTAACTTAAGGCAGTTCATGTCATTCTGCTGAATAATGCCTTAGGCTCAGAATAGACCTGTATGGGGTCTGCTTGAGCTGCCGTAACAAATACCACGTAACAAATGCCACAGCCTGGAGGCTTAACGCCAGCTTCTCGTGTCCAAGATTAAGGTGTAAGCAGGGCTGGCTTGTCCTGAAGCCCATGAGGGAGAATGTTTTCCAGGCCCTTTCTCAGCTGCTGGCGGTTTGCTGGCCATCTTGGGCGTTCCTTGGCTTGTAGAATCATCACCCGATCTCTGACTCCATCTTCACGCAGCGTTCTCCCTGTGTGTTTGCCTGTGTCCAGATTTCCCCTTTTGATAAGGACGCGGGTCATACTGGACTAGGGGGCCCATCCTACTGCAGTATTATTACTTCATCTTAACTAATTCCATCTGCAGCGGCCGTGTCTCCAAATAAGGTCACTCTCTGAGGTCCAGGGAGCTGGAACTCAGTATATGAATCTGGGGGCATGGCCCCAAATTCAGCCCCAAGCAAAACCCCAAACATTCCTCTCCGCAGCCTGCTGTCTCTCAGATGCCTCCTCTTGGCCCTGACCCACGCTGCCCAGTCACATGGCTTCTCGCTGGCTGTCGCCCATCTCAAGGGCACTCCTCAGGCATCCCCAGTGGCTGTTTCCCGTGCCTCGAATGTGCTTCTTCCAGTTTCAGGGTTCCTTCACTCACTCACTCAGCCTCCCGTCAAACACCATCTATCCTAGAAACCCCAGCCAGCCTTCACAAAGCAGTCCGCTCCTCTGTCCTACCTCCTGTTTCCCTCCAATCACTGCCCGATGCTGGTCCCTTGTCTATGGTCAGAATCCCCCCACAGGGGTGGGGACTGTGAGCTGAGCCACAGTGGACGCTCAGTCGGGCAGCCCTGCCTTGTGCAGGGCCTGGGACGGGGGCACATGTGGAGACCATGCCAGTTTCTTCCCCGCTGTCCTCGAATCCTGCCCAGTGAGAGGCGGTATGCACTGCTGGACCCATCTCATCTATGTGCCCATCTGGGGGTTCACACACCTGCAGGAAGGTCCAAGGCCCGCTCTGCAAGGGGAGCCTAAGGAAGAGGCCTGTGCAGGACCCAGATTAGGACAGGGAACTCTGGCATCCCAAGGACCCAACATATGGCCTGGCAGGAATGCATGGGTGCGGGTTGGCATGCCCCTGTCTCCATAGCTTCCTGGCCCTGTGGGGGAGAGATATGACTGGAGGTGGGCGACAGGCGCCTCCAAAGTGCCAGGCTGGGTGGCTGCTCAGGTAAAAGTGGCTCTGGGCTCACTGGACACTAGCTGAAGGAATGAGCAGATGGTCCCCTCTCCCAGCTTCCACTGTGGCTTCCCTGAGGGCGGGACCACCAGGCCTCGGGCTCAGAATTCCCAAGCGGGGCTTCCAGTTGTAGCCAGGTTCCGTCCATCACGCCCAAGGGCAAGGGGAGCCAAGAGCTGCTGATCTTCTTGGCTCTCTCGAAAGGCACCATGCTGTCTTTGTGCCCGAGTTCCACGTCGGAATCCCACCACGGACCCACTCTGCATGCAGAAGGTGCTCCTGGGGGTGCTTGATGACAGGGCCCTGGGAAGAGGGATCCTCAAAGCTAGCTAATTGGCCTCCCTCCCTGAGAGGAGGACCACACGCATGGTCCCCTGCAGGCCGTGTCTCCACCCCTGGAACCGCCAGGCTTTCTCCAGCTGTCATAGAGATCCTTGGGGGTCCTCTGAGAAATGTACACACTGCATATTAGCCGCCTTCAGACCATCTGGATTAGGGTCCCTGAGGGGGTCCAGTGAGCTAAGGGAGGTGTGGGGCACAAGTCCCAGAAGGTGGTGTTAGGGTCAGCCCTCCCTCCCCACCCGAGCTGCCCAGGCATCTCCGCATTCACTGTCTGCCCTGCAATTCCACTCTGAGTAGAAGCTCCCGGAGCAACTTTTATCTAAAGCTTATGACTGGTGGTATAGACAAAACTTACACGCTGGGGAGGCCAACCGGACAGGGCTGGGGTCCAAACTCGTGTGCAGGAGGATGGAGCATGTGTGCGCATTTGCTTGAAACTAGCATCTGGAGCTCACAGGAAAGCCTCGAGGCAGCAGGGACTTCTGGAGACACCCTGGGCATAGCAGGTCCCCTGAAAGAAATCTAGAAAGGCCTGAAACAGGTATGGGACAGGGACAGCCTGCCTAACCCACACTCAGAGGCAGACATCTCTTTCTCCTGCCTCCTGGAAAAATTAAGTGTCACCTTCTTTTGACTCCCCTGGGATGACAGCCGCCGCGTGGCATTTGCCGCCTTCCCAGGTGGTTCGTGCATTTGCTCCCTCCTCGTGGGTGGCACGGGATGTCCCTGTCCCTCAGAAGTTAGAAACGCCCCTGCCCCCACACCGGAGCCCTGAGCCTCGGAGAAGCCAAGCAGCCTCAGCACCTGATCAACAACAGATGCTGGGAGATGGCTGCAAGGTACATGGCAGGAGCTCTGCATTCCGTGGCTCGTGTTCTCCTCGCCTGACCAGGAGCCCGTTATTCCGACCTCCTCCTTCACTGATGCATAGTGTGGGAACTGAGGGGGAGGGAGGTTTCTAGCCCTGCCTGAGGCCGGAGACCCGGAGACCCGAAGTTTTCATTCACCCGAGACACTGGGCCCGAGGCCACAAGTGTAGGAAGCTGCCAGGGTCCCAAAGAGAGCAGGCTCCGAGAAAGAGGCCCCCACGTGGGGGGGAGCCACTCCACCTGGCCTGACCGTTCCTGCCTGCGACACTTTGGGGAAGCCACCCACCTGCCATTCCTGCAGGCCACTCTCCCCAAAGGGAAGCCCTGGGGTGCTGCAGAGATAACCGGATAGGTTGTCAGCCTTGGGCTCCCCTGGCCTTCTTGCCCAGTTGAATCCAACAACCATGCCCAGAGAGTTGAGACACAGCTCCCAGAAAGGAAGCCAGGGGCCTGCTGAGGGACAGTGGAGGCCAGTCTTCAGTTACAGGGAGGATATTCCTGGTCCTGGATCTTTGTACCTGACGCTGGAACCATGGAGAAATTGCTTTCCCAGCTTTCTGTACCTCACCCTCCAGTCTGCCCTTGGGCCCTTCTGCAGGTGCTCGGCTGTGGGTCTCAGCCTCTAGGTAGAGGTATTTTTTAACCTTCCCAAATTGTTTTAATGGCCAAAGTTAAGAAGTCCTATACCCACCCCCCCGCATTCTGGGACTCACAGGGTCCCTATCAGGGTTTTGACGCCAGGTCAGTTTTTGCAGTTTTATCCCTCGTGTACCTTATATGCCCATCAGTGGCTGGGTGCTGAGCTTATGGAAACGACGCAGCAGTCCTTCGCTTCAGAAAGTCAGGACAAATGGTGGAGAGGACCATATATCAAACAGGACACAGTGTGCCAAGTGCATTTGAGAGGTAGTCGCGGTGGGGCTTCTTGGAGGCAGAGGTCCTGTCTCTCTGGGAAGGGCGTGACAGACACACTTAGCCAAGCAGCAAAGAGTGAGCGGTTCTGAAGGGTGGCTTTGGACCAAATTCTAACAGGGGTCTGGTTCCACTGAGTCACCAAGGCTCAGCTCCCATAACTGGGGACCTAACTGCCCCCTCCGTTCTTTGGTCCCTGTCTTATTTCCCACCAGATGTCCCAATCCTGAGCCCTTCCCAGATGTTCAGAGGCCCCTCCTGCCTGAGTTCCCAGCCCAGCCACACCATGTGACATCTGCTGCTGGGTGCACACCCAGGTGCTCCTGCGCCAGCCTCCAACTAGGGCCCGGCCACCTGCCATCTTCTTGCTGGTGTAAAAAGTTTATGTCACAGCTGGAAGGGAACTTGGCCCAGCAGTGGAGGCTGGTGACCTACTTGCCGATGAGCAGTGAGGAGTTCATGACTAATCTGAATCCCAAATTGGCGAGGAAGGCTGTGCTCTTGTGTTGGTAGGGCTCTGCCCCACCACCTTTCAGGTAACATCAAAGATGAAGAGAGTGAGCGCCAAGGTAATGAACCCAGGAAGGTGGTTTATATATAAGGTATTTCCGTGCAGTTTCTTAGGAGGTTTTGCTGGAGACATTCATGACCTGGTAGTGCGGTAATTGGCAAGATAAGTTCAATGGTAAAAGAATGATTCTGAGTAGCGTAAGTGCATGCAGCACGCTTTGCTTATTTGGTGCTTTTCCATTTGCAAAATTAAAAGTTTTTTTTTTTAAATCAAGAGCAACAAAAAATCTGAAGCATTGAAACGGGATGGGGGAGGAAAGGTCTTTGTCTTGCATGGACTACAGACCCTTCCCCTTTGACACACAGTGGGGTGCTTGTCCTTTTGTTCCTGGAATGAGCTGGGAAGCCCCCCACCAAGTACGGGTGGTCTTCTAGCAGCACCCAAGTCACTGGCTTGCAGGGGAATGTGGAGTATTTTTGGACAGTGACCAGCTTTACAGTATAAATCACAAGCAGATGTACAGCTTTGCCAGACTCTGTGTAAACTAACAAATCGCCGTTCCTGCTCTTTGCTCTGATTAGTCAGGGTCCCTTTTTTCTTCCTTTTCTAAGAGCAACATTTTCACCTACTCAGCTGGGACCTTCAGTCCAGGCTGCACCCCGCTCCTGTGGCAAAGGTTGGGGGGCTGCGTACCGGAGCTGAGCATGGTTGCCCCAGGGAGGCCTAGCACCATCCTGTGGGACTCTGGGCAGCACTCAGGGGTGAGCGCCCTCTTGTCTCAGCAGGTAGGCAGGAGAAAGCGAGGTGGGAACACCAGTGCCCTCTGGAAATGAGCACTCCACCGTCATAGTGTCCAAACTAGCACTGCATCCAGAGAAGGCAGAAAGGCCCCTTCAACCATAGGCCGCTTAAGGAGGAGAAGCAAGGCTGGAGAGGACCCCTGGAACCTCTCTAGTCACGTTTGTCCCCAAGGAGTCACGTCTCAAATGATGTGTCACTTATTGGGCTCTCCCGTGGGCATAAATATTTCAGAACCACCAGATGATCGATACCGTGGGCGTCTGGGGGTTGGTGGAAAATGTGATCACACACAGGCTGTCCCTCCTGGTCTCCAGGCCTCGGCCACCTCGATTTGTTATGACTTAATGCCTAATTGTAGCCGCTTCAGGAGGTATGCTGATGAGGCAACTGGTAGAACTGTGGCCTCACTGGCTGCTCCCATCAAAGTTGTATTTTAGAATTAGACCCAAGTGGTTATTGATGCTTACGTTAAGCAACCCGGTGTTCCAGCAAGCACTACCGGTTTCCTTCTGACTGCTCAGGCTAGAAGCATCTGCTGTGCGGGTGGATAAGGCACATAAGACCCCCTTGACGATTTCCTCCTTCAGAGGCATGGACAGATCTTTGGGGGCAGTCTAACCCCTTCGCCCAAAACAAGGCCTTGTCTAGACGAGTGTCAGCAAGGACTGGGGCTGGGAGGGGCCCCATGGGACGGGACAGCTGGCAAGGGGAGCTAGGGCCACACCAGGTGAGAGGACCATGTGAACCTAGGCCTAGGCCTGGCCAACCACATGCAGGCCTGTAAGGGCTTCACCTGAAAGACCCCATCTCAAGGGGAAAATGCTCTAGAAAACAAAGCCCACACAGCGTGTGGTTCAAACTCCTGTTCCCCCTTTTTTTTTCATGGCAACTAACGCTGAAAAAACTCTGCATGCTCTCCTTTATTACTGCTTGTCAGATAAGCATCGGAACCAAGGTTTCAAGCCAGGAACATACTCGGATGTGCTTTACGAAGCCAAGTCACTGCTGGTGTCATCCTGGTTTGCCTGGACCGAGAGGCTTCCAGGAATGCAGGACTCTGGATGCTAAAACCAGGAAAGTCCTGGGACAACCAGGCTGGTCTGTCACCTAGCCGCAGCTCTCCATTCCTCCACCACCCTTGGGTGCTCTTGGGTGGGCCCTTCAGTTCTCAGAGCCTGGACTTGGCGGGAGGGCGGTGTGGGAGGCCACATCAGGCTTCTAGGCCTGGTCCCAGCCTTGCGACTGGTGGGCTGCACCGGGCTCCTCAGGCCTGGGCAGAGCAGGCCACCCACTTCACCAGGCAGGATCTAGTCTGTGACTATCTGCTTCAACAGCGCTTTCTGTTTTCTTTAAAGGCAGGAGGAAAGGCCGGAGTCAGTCTGTCCAGGCACGCTCGGCCCTGAGCCAAAGGCCGCCCACACTGAGCTCATCGGGCCCGATCCTAGAGAGCCGCCAGGCCTTCCTCCAGACATCCACATCCGTCCACGAGCTGGCCCAGAGGCTCTCGGGCAGCCGGCTCTCCTTGCACACCTCAGCCACGTCACTGCATTCCCAGCCCCCGCCCGTTACCACCACGGGCCCCCTGAGTGTCCGCGAGCGAGCTGAGGCGCTCATCAGGTCCAGCCTGGGATCCTCCACCAGCTCCACCCTGAGCTTCCTTTTTGGCAAGAGGAGCTTCTCCAGTGCTCTGGTCATCTCTGGACTCTCAGCCGCCGAGGGGGGCAACACCAGTGACACCCAGTCATCCAGCAGCGTCAACATTGTGATGGGCCCCTCGGCCAGGGCCGCTGGCCACGCCGTACGGGTGAGGGGCTGGGCACGGCTGTCGGGGTGGCCTGGTGGTGGCAGGGGCTCCTGGCCTGTGCACGTCACCTGCCCCATGCCCCCATCATCTGCCTGTGGAATCCCATCCCCTCCTCTGCAGGACTCCTGGGGTGACAAAGGCAGGCTCTTGGAGGCAGACAAGACACAGAGCACACGTCCTGGAAACAGGAGCGCCCAGGCAGGCATCATCGGGGTTGCCAGGCACAAGAGTTCGGCAGAACAGTTACCTTCAGCCCCGAACCTGGGCTGGGCGGGAGGAGGCTGTCTCCCCATCCATACTGTGGGAAGGGCCACTTCATGTTCTTCCCACGTTATTCTGGCCTGAGGGAGAGAGAAGGGCACCTGTCAGTGCCGGAGTTAGGTTCTCATTGATTCCCATCCAGTAGACCTCATTTTAAAGCTGGTGAGATGACCCACTGCTTTTAGGTATTTAAATATTAGAAAAAGAGTTTTGAGGACTTTACCCCACTAAGCCGAAACATCATAGTTTTTGAGAATTCCAAGCGAGCTGACATCAGATGAACACTGGAGCTTCATAAGTGACAAAGAACGTACATAAATAAGTGCCTAGCAGCTCTCTTATGTGACACGGTAGTGAGGGGGCAACCAGTGGATTTAAGGAAAAAACTGGTCAGGTCTGGACATCTCCCCGTCTCCCTTCCGAGGTCTGCACGTTTTCCTGCCCACGGTCTATGCTCTTCATCCAGCACGAAGTCAGCGGCTCGGCCTCGGGCTGAGGTGTTGTGACTTTCAGGTGGAGGGAGGGGCCGCCCCTAAACAGTCCCATGTCACCCCCCTCCTCCTGCCCAGTGGAACCAAGGCCGGGCCTGCCCAGAAGCAGCCCTGGGTCACAGCAACCGTGTACCATCTTTCGTGGGGAGGGGAGGGAATTGGGGTCTTCCTGGAGCGCCCAGGCCACACCAGCCAGGAGGAAAGAGCTGGTTATTTCAAGAGTTTGTCCTAAGTTTAGTCAAGTAACTAAAGGTATAAACTTTTCTTCCTTTCTTTCCCCCAATAAAAATATACTAAATATCACTCCTCTCCCCAACCCCAAT
>CAUYQG010066548.1:0-16690 GCA_963574415.1 Tarsius wallacei | reverse complement strand
ATCTCTACAATAAATCAAAAAATTAGCCGGGCGTGGTAGCGCGCGCCTGTAATTCCAGCTACTCGGAAGGCTGAGGCGGAAGGATTGCTGGAGCCCAGCAGGTCGAGGCTGCGGTGGCCGGGAGCGGCCACTGCACTCCAGCCTGGGCGACAGAGTGAGACTCCAACTCAAAAAAAAAAAAAAAAAAAAGTGTGGAAAGAACATAGTTTTTAATCAATGAATGATGTTTGGACAATTGGACAATTTGCATAGGAAAAAAAATAAACACAGACCTAAAATTCAAACCCTATAGGAATGTTAGTTCAAAATGAATTGTATACTTAAGTGTAAAATATAAAGTTATAATACTTATATTATAAAATAATCATGATCTAGGCTAGGCAAAGAATTCTTAGACTTAACACCAAAAGCATGATCCATAAAAACAAATCTTAGTAACTATTATTTCATCAAAATTAAAAATCTCTGCTGTGCAAGAGACCCTAATAAGAAGTTTAAAAGATAAGGTAGAGACTAGAAGAAAATACTTACAAATCACCACATATCCGATAAAGGACCAGTATCTAGAATAAAGAATTCTCAAAACTCAACATTAGCAATCAAACAATCCAAACATAAAATATGCACAAGACATGAATACAGCACAGAATATATGCAAATTGCAAATAAGCTTACGAAGAAATGTCCAACCTCATTACCCATTAGGGAAATTCAAATTAAAGCCACAGTGAGATCATTAAACCTCTATCTGAATGGTTAATACTAAAAACAGTGACAATTCTGATGCTGGTGAGTTTATAGACAGCCTAATCACCCAAACATTGCTGGTAGAAGTGTTCAATGTACTGCCATTTGGAAAGGTTTAAAATTTTCTTAGAAAAACTAAACATGCATTTACCATTTGACCCAACAATTGCACTTTGGGGCATTTATTTCAGAAAAACAGAAAATTATGCTTATACAAAACTTGCACATGAATATTCACTACAGCCTGGTTTCTAATAAAGTTAAAAACAACCCAGAAGTCTTTCAAAAGATAAATGGTTAAACAACTTGGGCTACATTCACATTGTGGGCTACTACTCAGCAATTAAAAGGAGCAACTCCTGATACATACCACAACTTGGATGAGTCCCTAGGGAATAATGTTAAGTGAAAAAAAGTCAAAGTCAAAAGGTTGCATACCTTGAAATCCCATTTATATAACATTCTTGAAATGACAAAATTATGGAAATAGAGAACAGACTAGTAGTTGCCAGGGATTAGACTGGGGTGGGGAATGTTGAGAGGGAAGTGGGTATGGCAATAAAAGAACAACATGAAGGATCCTTGAGGGGATGGAAAATCTTCTGTAACTTGACTGTGGTGGGAGAGTCACAAACCTACACATGTGAGAAAATTGCACAGAACTACTCATGCACACACACACACACACACACACACAAATGTGTACAAACTGGGGACGTGTGAATAAAATCAGTGGATGTTATCTATGTTAATATCCTGGTTGTGATATTAAACTCTCGTTTTGTAACAGGTTACCATGTTACCCAAGAGGGAAACTGCATAAGGGCTATATGCCATCCCTCTGTATTTCTTCTTGCAACTGTATGTGAACTTGCAATTATTTCAAAATTAAGAGTTCAATTTTAAAAAATGAGTAATAAACTCCACTCTATAGAAGCTGGAAAAGACAAACAAATAAATATAAAATTTAGTGTGATCACTATCAGGGTGCAAGTGCACACAGTTGACACAGAGATTCAGTGGATGTACCTGCCAGCTCTCTCTGGAGTCCTGGGAGAGCCTCCACAGGGGCAATGGCCACTAAGATGAGTTAACGCTTCATGACTACAGGATTTTGGGGAAAGATGGAGGTGTGAGGGTTGGACAAATGTTTTTCCTCCATGTGTATACACACACACACACACACACACACACACACACACTCACTCACTCACATACGCACAAGAACTGATCAGAGAAAAGTAAGAATGGTAGACCTTTGTGCCTGTGCTGAATCCCAGAAAGTGATGTCATCTACTAATCAATACTTTGAGAAACGTAGGCAATTTGTACGTTGCAAAGGTAAGTAAAAGGAAGTAAATTACCATGGAAAACTTCCCTTCTGGAAGGTATAACAAGAAGTAATTTGAGAGAAATCAAACAGAATCTCATAACAACCTTCCAAGAGAAACAAAATTAGGAGGCTGAAGTCATGCACAGCCCCAATTCAATAGCCAGTAAGATCAAGAAAGGGAACAAAGGGAACTGATTCAGTCATCCCACTTCTAAAGTTGCAGATACCAAGGTAGAATCATCTTTTGTCAGACACAAACTGGAGTTATCTCAAAGACTGTCTTGATAACTTTCTAATATAATCCCTCAAGAAATTCTTTCTTTAGGACTGCAGTAATTTGGACAAAATGCCTTCGAAAGAACACCTGCCCAGTAATAGCATTTCCACCAACGAACTCACACCAACTCTGGCTTGAGCCTCGAAAACCAATGAACTCTATTTCCTAGCTGCTTATGTGACCTCCTACTTTTGCCAATAAAAGCTTTCCTTTAGCCTCCCTTCTCTGGGTGCATATGTGGCTTGCCATAGCCATGCATCACAGGTTATAATCCTTTTTGGCTCCTGAATAAATTCATCCTGTTAGAAGATATTCTTCTCTGATTTTTTTTTTTTAGGTTGACACCACCTATGCTAGCAATCAACCAAACAGACACAAACTCTGGAGTTTCAACAAACTTTGAGAAGGAGTTGTTCTACTGCTCTGGTCCCAAGCCCCTGTACACCCCATCTGAGGTTGTGATACCCTTGACCTGATGATGCCAACCTAGGTCATCCTCCTCTCAAGCTTGAGAAAATACTGTAATAACAACAATAGTGACTACCAATGATGAAGTGCGAGCATCAAGTGAATTAAGCGCATTAAACACATTATCTCACTTCATCGTACAACAGTCTCACCAGATTAAAGACAAGGATCTCAATGGCGTAAGTGAGAATAGAACAGAACCATAGAAAAGAATATTGTACAATTTTAGGGGCAAATAACAAGCTGGGATATGGCAGTCCACATCCAATGATAAATTTAAAAGAGAACAAACACCACCTCCACCACCACAAGGTGCCTATGAAAAGAACTTGTAACTTTGAAGGAGGATTTAAACATAACATACAAGAAGCAGAGGAGGATCATATTTTCAAGCAAAATTGCTCAGGAAATTTTAGATACCATCTGCTTTTCACTCTCAAGGAAATCATAGAAAACACAGACTCTGTAAAACAAGAGAAAATAATGAGGCAATTTGCTGAGGGGAAAAGAGCTGATAGAGTTAAGGAATTAATTCAAGGAAAGAATGATTTACGGAATTAAAGAGGTGAAGAGCTGATTTGATAATACAGGAAATTCTACCACCTTGTTGAGCAGAACAAATTTAAGAAGCTCTTTCTGGATGCAAAAAAAAAAAAAAAAAAACTACTGAGAAATTGCTTTTATAGTGTTCTCTATAGATTGTTTTTTGATGACAATCATGGAAATTTACAAATAGAAATCCTAAGAAGAACACATAATCAAGGGAATATAAAACATACTTACATTAGCCGGGTTTGGTGGCTCAGCCTGTAATCCCATGCTTTGGGAGGCTGAGGTGAGTGGATTGCCTGGGCAACTTGGCCAGACCTCATCTCTACAATAAATAAAAAAATTAGCTGGGCATGGTAGCGCGCACCTGTAGTTCTGGCTACTTGGAAGGCTGAGGCGGAAGGATCACCGGAGCCCAGCAGGTCGAGGCTGCGGTGGCCGGGAACGGCTACTGCACTCCAGTCTGGGCGACTGAGTGAGACTCCAACTCAAATAAATATATAAATAAATAAATAAATAAATAAAACATACTTACATTAATATAACTACAGCCAGCATTATCGTATTTAATTATCACATCATATCTATGAGGCAGATAACATTTTATAGTAATTCTGCAGATAAAGAAACTAAGACCTAGAGAAGGGTTTTCAAATCTACGATCATCTCAGGGGACAAAGGTGAATTTACACCCAGAGGCCTAGTGGACCTCTTTGGAAGAGAAGAAGGAAGTGGGGGGGACTAAAAAATTATTATCTAAGAGAAAAAAGTGAAACTAAAGCACATCTAGAGACACCTTGGTGTTTAGTTCTACCCAAGATGTGGGGATCCCGATCACATTCAAAGAAAGAGAAAGTGTACCAGTCCAATTTCCTGCACCTTAGTATTGGATGCTGGAAAATCGAAAACCAAGGATGCGGTTTTGATGAAAAACAATTAAACCCAGGAATTTTAGACTCAAGCAAGTTGAAACTCACAGAAGTAAAAGTAACAGAAAAGAAATTCTTGAACAGAAAAGAACCAAAGAAATGAAGTCTTCATTTACCTCTCGTGAGAAACAGAAAGTGTCTATAAGAAAAACTCAGTAAAATAAGGCATGAATTTAAACATAATGATTTTTAAAAACCTCATTTGTGTGAAAAGCATGTCACAAAAGGACCAAAGGAGGAAAGAAAAGTGCTGAAAACAGTGAACATTATGTTTCTCTTGGCTCCAGCACCCAGCATAATGAAAAGAGTAAGTGCTCAGAAAAATGACTGCCACATCATATTTATTAACGGTGATACTATGGAAGAATTCTCATTAAAGTCAAGAACAAGAAAAGGAAATTGTCTCTGTTTTTATTTAACATCATTCTGCAAATTGCAGGCAATGTGAAAACATAAGATGAAGTGATATTGTATAAATATTGAGAGGGCAGAGACAACCATATAATTATTTGTGAATCATACAATAGCATTTAGAAACTCAAGAGAGACCATTGCAAACTTGTTGCAGTTATTTAATAGAGGGTACAGTCACTATATATACACTTGCATATATCTACATGTATGTAGATATATGCATATATAGACACATATGTAGATATATGTATATATGCATACATACTTATATATCAGTTTATATATATCATTTTAAAAATATATTACATGGACTGGGCTCAGCGGCTCAGCCTGTATTCCCAGCACTTTGGGAGGCCGAGGCGAGTAGATTGTCTGAGCCCAGGGGTTCAAGACCACCCTGGGCAACTTGACAAGACCTCATCTCTACAATAAATCAAAAATTAGCCATGCGTGGTAGCACACGCCTGTAGTTCCAGCTACTTGGAAGGCTGAGGTGGAAGGATCGCCGGAGCCCAGCAGGTCGAAACTAGGGTGGGCTGTGAGCGTGCCACTGCACCCCAGCCTGGGCGACGGAGTGAGATTCCAACTCAAAAAAAAAAAAACCACTACATGATTACCACATTCACAATAGCAACAGAAATGTAAAACACCTTGAAATAACTTTAAAGAGAAATGTACACAACCCATATGAAAAATATTTACAACATTTTGATGGAGAATATAAACATAACAGAATACATTGTTATACAAGCCATGTCCCCAGATGGGACAACTCAATACTGCATCGATTTTAAGTCCTTAAACATTAATCTACAAATTTAATATTATTAAATACAATTCCAAAGTGATTTTATTTGAATCTTGACAACATGATTCTAACATTAATCAGCAAGTATAAGCAGATCAGAACAGCCCCCAAAATATGGAAAAAGAATGATAAGGAGAGAAAAGCTGAAATATTCAAGAGCAAAATATAGCATAAGGGAGCAATAAAAAATTATTGTTGTATTTGCTGTTGTATGCTGAGACCATAACAAATGTAGATCAATGAAATACAATGAAAAGGAAAGAAAATAGACCCAAATATGTAAGCATTTGGTGGGTTCAAAACTGATATTTCAGATAGGTAAGAAAAGAACAACGTATTCAATAAATACATTTAGGTAAAAGAAAAAGTCTAAACCACATCTCAGGTCTTATAAAAATGTAATATATAAATGAATGAAAACTTGAAAAATGAAATTATAAAATTAAAAGGAAGAAAATCTAAGTAAACATTAATATTATTATTCCCTGCTTCATTTTACTCCACAGCACTCACAAGCTTTTAAAGTATTATATCCATGTCTTATTATCTTGTTTGGGGTATGTCTCTCCACACTAAAATGCAAGCTTCATGAGGATAAAATTTTTAACTGCTTATTCCCAGTGCTTGGGAAATCTTCTAGTACAGAGTAGCTGAGCAAAAATATTTGTTGAATAAATGGATGAATGAATGAATGACATCAGATTGGAAAAAGTTTGTCTAAGTATAAAATCAAAGGAGAGAGTAACATGAAGGAAAGATATATAACCAAAATAAAAAGCAATTTAAAATTTTCTCTACATCAAAAAAGGCAAACAAGTTTATATGACAGATAGTAAAAAAAAAAATTGTGACATATTATAAAGGTTAAAAATTTATGCCTAAATAACTAGCCTTTATAAAACAGAATGAAAAATGGACAAACATGATGTCTCAAAGAAAAATGTTAACGGTCGATAAAATTTAAAATGTGTAACACCACACATAACAAAAGAAGTAAAATTCAGTGAGTGAAATATAATTCGTCTCCTCACTGACTGGAAAAGTCTGATGAGACCTTATCTTCAGCCAGGGTGTGAGGAAACAGGAACTCTTACACCCAATAAACAGTAGTTATTTTAGTACAGTCTTTCCAGAGAACAATAAAATGTGTCAAAATTTTATATGTGCATGTACATTTACCAGCAATTCCACTTCTAAGAAATTGTCTTACAGAAAGACCCGCATAAGTACATAGACATGTACAAGGATTTTTTGAAGCATTGCTATAGTAATATTTAAAACTTCAAGCAACTTAGATGACAATGATATTAAATAGATTAGGGTGCATCAATACATTTATTACAGCATGGGTTAAAACTACATGAAATATTATTCATAATAAATTGAGCAAAAACCAACAAGTTTCTGGGCAGTATGGGTATTATTTCTGTCTATGTGTGTACCAGCAGCATCAACATTACCTGGGAACTTGTCAGAAATGCAAATTCTTGGGCCTCACTCTAAACCTACTAAATCATACACTTCAGGTATGGAACCCACCAATCTGAGTTTTAGCAAGCCATCTGTCTTAGTCTATTTGGGTTGCTTTAACAAAATATCTTAAACTGGGTAATTTATAAGTAATAGAAATTTATTTCTCACAGTTTGGAAGGCCAGGAAATCCAAGATCAAGGCACCAGCAGATTCTATGTTTGGTAAAGGTTCACTCTCTGCTTAATAGACATTGCTTCTTATTTTGCCCTCACATGGCAGAAGGGGCCATCAGCTCTCCTGTACCTGTTCTGTAAGGTCACTATTCTCATGATGTAATCACATCCTAAAGACCCCACCTCTTAATACTACCACTTTAGTGATCAAGTTTCAACATATGAATTTGAGGAGGACACATTCAGACAACAGAACCCTCTAAGAGATTCTAATGCACACCAAACTTTGAGAATCACTGGCAAGTCTTGAAAAAGAGACAGTAACTTGTGAACAAAATGGTCTTAGGATACAGTTTCAGAGAAAAATGCATTTTCTCCTTTATATACATCCGTATTCCAACTGCCATGTATTGCATTTGAAGTTAGAAATACAGAAAAAAAGTAGATATATTTTCATTCGAGAAAGAAAGGGGAGAGAGACAAGGGAAGAGAGAGAGAAAGAGAAAAAACAGTATAATAGGGAAAATGGGCAAAAGATTTAAGCAAGTGATACCATAAGTTTTATACATTTCATTTGATAGAGTTGATAACAAATTTGATAGAGTTGAAATAAATTTGTATTAACATTGACAACTTTCTCCACTTATCAAAAAAACAGCATTAAGAAAAATAGTAAAAACCAAATGGAGTCATCAGTGTAGGGAACTCAGAGACTTCCAGTTAAGTATTACAGAAAGAACATTGGAAATTTATAGCAAAATTTGTAATGCTGGGCATATATTTGACCCAGTAATCCAATTCTAGGGATTCTCTTAAATAAATATGTAAGACAATGTCTTTTCCAATAATACTAGAAAAATCAAAAACATCTTAAATATTCTACCAAAGGAAACGGGCTAAAATAATTGTTATGCAATGTTACTGTAATCTAACTCTTTCATTAAAAACTATGGCATGAATCATAAATGTAAATACAAGAATATCAAAATATAGCTAGTATATTATCAAGAAAAAGTATATAGCTATTGGACCATGCACGTTGGCATGTGCCTGTAGTCTCAACTGTGCAGAAGATTGAGGCAGGAGGATCACTTGAGCCCAGGAATTTGAGACTACACTATAATTGTGCCTATGAATAGCCACGTACTCCAGCCTGGGCTATATAGCAAGACATCAAATTTCTACCAAAAAAAAGATGAGATAGATAGGTAGAGAGAGTTATCAATATTAAGCACTTAATTTATAACAGGCATAATTCTAATAACTTTATAAAAATAATTCACTTATTCCTAACAACCATATGAAAAAAGTAAAATAACCATTTTACAGATGAGGAAATATATAAGGGTGTCAATAACTTGCCCAAGACCAACCACCAAATTAGTGAGTACTGGGGTCAGCTTATGATCCACATCTATGTTCCTAGAGTCCGTGTTGGCAATAACTATGCTGTGAGCAACAGGCATAATATGATTTCATTTAAATTGTTGTAGATGGTTCATAGAGAAAAGTCTGAAATGTCAGACACTAAAACATTAACAGTGGTTATCCCTGGGTCATGGAATTAAAGGTAATTTAAATTTCGTTTTCTCTTCGTTTATCTTTGTAATTTCTTTTGTCTCTGAGGATTATATATTACTTGGGCTATACAAGTGATAAATATTTAATTGAGGACTTTTTTTTGTTATATTAATAATGAGGAAGAACTCACTAGAAGGATAAGCCCTACCAAATCGAACTAGCAGAGAAAGAAGCTTTGAAAGGCATGGAATTTTAAACAAAACATGGTACTTTAAGGTAACAATGGTAATTTGAATGTGAGTGCCATGGAAATCACTTGCAACAACCATCATCCCACTTCAAGATTGTAGTTACCAAAAAAATAAAATAAAAAAGGTAAAGCTCAGACAATGTGTAGCTCATAGTTCCAGTCTGCTCCATGAAAATGAAAATGCAGTTTTCCTCATTGACGAGACTTTGACAGTTGGGGTATTCAAATAGCACAGCTCTTCTTGCTTCATGTACGCCAACAAAAACAATAGACTTGGATTCTCAAAGAAGCTTTTATTAGCTCATTAGAGAATTGCATATGTAATATCTGTGCTATACTGTCAACAACGGCCACTCAATGACCAGGGAAGTGCTGGGAGGACAAATGCATGGCTAGAACAGGCAGGTGGACATTTCTAATGAGTAAAGGTCTCCAGATGAGAACATGTCATAATGGGGTTGCAGGCTCTAGGAGAAGAAGACAGATACACATCTAAAGAATCATGGTGCTGTGAAGCCCCAAATGGCTAATGCTCCCAATTTCCATTACTTATGATTCATATTTTCTCCAGTCATGACATTCTACTAGGGCATCCAGTTTCTTTCATTGTGGATGAACTTGTCCATCTGGTAGATTTTTTTACTTTTCATGATATTCACCACCTTTCCCTTTGGAGGGATTATTTTTCTCCATCCCACTAACATTAGGATTGTCCATGTGACTTCCTTTAGCCAATGAAATAAAAATGACAGTTTCACGTAAACACTTTTGATTAGAAGTTTTGAGAGCTATTGTGTTTGTGGTTTTCAGCTATACTCTCTTTTCTCTCTGCCATAAAATCATTAATGTCCCAGATGGGGGCAGCTCAATTAGTCTGGGTCCCTGAGTAAATAAATTGTGTAGGATAATTCCAGCTGACCCAAAAGAAACATGAAATGTGAATGAGAAATAAACCTTTGTGTTTTTAAGCCAAATACTTTAGATTGATTTGTTACTGCAGCATATCTTAGCATAAACTGACTGATACACAACCATATCCCTGCTTTTATAATTGGAGACCCATCTAACATCAAGAATCACTTCTTTCTAGAAGCTCTACTGTAACTGTGAAATGTCAAAAGACTAACATAACTAACTCCATTTTAGACTGGGGAGAGGGGAGGTGGAGCCCTTCCTTCTGTTCATGCTGGCACATAGAGTAGATTAAATTTGAAACATTGAAAAGATAACATAGGAACAATAAGTGTGCAGTTGTCAATACTAACTCTGGATAAACAAGGAATATGTACACTATGGTTCTGTTAAAGATTTAAAGGAATACAGTTACCTGTCCAAGGACAAAGAAGCTTCCCAAACCCTGCACACAGTTTTTCCCAAGCTCTGCTCCCTTTAAAAACTTTCCAATCAGCCGGAGGAATTCAATATGATCTTTGAGACATTAGTCTGCCACCTCCTCAGGTTGCCGGCTGTTGAATAAATTTGTTTTCCTTTCACTAATCCTTGTCTCTCAAGTTTGGCTTTTCAGCAACCTCCAGATGAACCTGAGTTCAGTTATGCTGTGACCACCTTCTGCATTCTTACAGATAGAAAAATTGCCCTGCCTACATCTTCCTTTTTGGAAATGAGGGAATTTTTTTCCCTCCTTTTTGGATATGATGGCTTGAATCACTGGTCCCTCTCTGGAATACAGCACAGACTGATTTCCTCCACTTTTTCCTTCTACTCCAAGCTCAACACAAATTTATATAAAAAACCTTTTTTCTTCTATCATGTCATATGTCATATGGCCTCTGCCACTCCTGAGAAGTAATGGAGAGCTTCACCAATAGAGAATGAAGTAGGCCTTCAGATGGCTGCCAAAAAATGGCAAAACAGAGAAGCCCCTGTACCAGGCAATATTCTCAAGAGTTCTGGATTTCCCAAGCCTTGCATAAACAAACTTACAATTTGAGAAACACTGTTTTCCAAGAACCCAAGATTCCGGCCGTTATCCATAGTTCTGGCCATTAGCAAAGCATCATTGTCACTTGCAATAAAATACAAGCATCTTCTTTCTACATGGTTTATGAGCAGTACTAAAGACCTCTGCAAACCTATCACTGCATTATTACAGAGGAAGCATCAGAAGGAAATGAAAATACAAAGAGAGCTGGGAATGATCAAGAGGTATCCATAACAAAAATAGCAACAACAACGATAATGTTATTATTATAGAATAGCTAACATGAGCCCTTGATAGGTGGAATTTGGTATTCTAAGCCCCTCACATGCATTAATTATTTTGTCATTCCTAACTAACTTGAGAAAAAGGCATAATTTATTCTCCATATCTTAAAAATAAAAAAAGTAGAAGATTAAAAGGTAATTTGCAAGGGGTCATATCATAATTCAGTGGAATATTTTGATTTTGGATTTAGGTCTCTTAACATCAGAGCTCATGCACCTATATGCCTGTCATACTATACTGTCAGAGATCAAGGATACAAATACATATTTGAGAATTCTTCCACATCTATAAACATCTTTCAAGAAAAATTACATGAATGAAGTTTAAAAACTCTGTCTATATGTTTTTTTTCTTTTCCTGGAGTCCAAACAGTGACTGTTTTTGACTGTCTTACCTTGAGTGACACACTTAACCACTCCTAAAGAATCTGTTACCTCATTTATAAAATGAGGACAGCAATTTATTGTCGTTTTACAGGGTCACGGTGAGGATAGAAAGTGGTAGTAGATGGGAACAACACCTGTAAACTTCAAAATGTTACATGTCATCTATAATAATACATTTTTTACAATGCCATGACTGGTTACTCAGCGGCAACAATGAACTAATATTGACAAGCACTGTTAGACCAGACAACAGACTTGAGTATGCTATCAAATCTGAGTATGTAGTTTCTTCTAAAGTGGAGTAGCTGGTAGAGAACCAGCACTCCCATCATGAGTAATAATAATAGTCAATCGCATATCAAAATTAATCTGTTTTGAAACACTAGAGAGTTTTGGTGGCAGCTAGGATTTAAAAGCCAGACCCCAGGGGAAAAAAGGAATCTCACTGAGGTGAGCTGAATTTTCTGGATGTTTTTATTTTCCACAAAACATTTATTAATTACTAGCACAAGTTAAGAAGAAAAGAGACAGGCAGGGGCAACTGTTTAAAGGGATAGAAACCATCCTAGCAAGAGGCAATTGCATGGGGCTGGGGATAAAGTAAATTGGGGTTCAGAGCTGCCAAATTTGCAAGAACTTGAGGAGCAAGTATCAGAGACAGAAGGAAAGGACAGAAAAGCAAGGCCAACATTCAGCACCAGTTTTCCTCTTGGCATTTATCTATGAAGTGTCATAGGGCTGGAGGCTAAGAAGCCAAACTAAAAGAGATTTTAAAAAGAAGGAAGGGTTTTGACAGTCGCACAGTGCTGAAGAGAAAATAATAAGATTTAAAGACCTGCCATAGATAAGAGTTTCAGGAAATATCATAGGCCCTAAGTTGGGACATCCAAAGGATGATGCACTGGGATTGGCACTGACCCAAAAGTGGGCCTGGCTGAAAACAATTATCTAGTAATCTAGTTAAAAATTTTTAGGAAAAGAGCCAAAGATATTGAAAAGCAGGAGGAAAGAAATAATATTCATAAGGGCAAATTTGATTTAAATAAAGGAAAATTAAAAAGCTAAAGGTAGGCCGGGCACAGCGACTCAAGCCTGTAATCTCAGCACTTTGGGAGGCAGAGGCAAGAGGATTGCCTGAGCCCAGGGGTTCAAGACCAGCCTGGGCAACAGGGCAAGACCTCGCCTCTACAATAAATTAAAACAAAAATTAGCCAGGTGTGGTGGTGCATGCCTGTAGTTCCAGCTACTTGGAAGGCTGAGGAGGAAGGATTGACTGAGCCCAGCAAGTCGAGGCCGCGGTGGCCATGAGAGTGGCACTGCACTCCACACTGGGCGACAGAGAGAGACTCCCACTCAAAAAAAAAAGAGCGAAAAATTGGTTCTTTGACATGATATTCAAAATTGGCAAACACCTAGCAAGACTATTCAAGAGAAAAAGAAAAACAACATAAATTACAGTATCAAGAATGAAAGGATCAACATCATTATAAATATTGCAGATATTTAAAAGATAGAGCAAGAATATTAAGAACAACTTTATTCCAACACATTTGAAAATTGAGATCAATGAAAAAATTCTTAGAAAAACACAATTTGGCAAAATTGACACAGGAAAAAATGGTAAGCCTGAGAAGTCCTATATAAATAAAATAAATTATATATGTAAATAAAAACTTACAAACAGAAATCTCCAGGCCCTGATAACTTCACCTGTGAATTATTCCAAACATTTAAGTTATATCTAACAGCAATCTTACACAAAATCTTACTAGGGAAAAAAATAACAAGAATATTTCCCTTCTAGTTTTGTGAGACCAGCACTGCTTTAACACCAAAACCTGACATAACTGGTACAAGGAAAGAAAATTACTGACTAATCTTTCAAATATGCATGGATATATGTGTTTTAAAAGTTTTTAAGTATCTAGTAAATGAGTATAAGAATTCATCTCAGCCGGGCTCGGTGGCTCAACCTGTAATCCCACGCTAGGGAGGCTGAAGTGAGTGAATTGCCTGAGCCTGCGGGTTCGAGACCCACCTGGGCAACTTGGCCAGACCTCATCTCTACAATAAATCAAAAATTAGCCGGGTGTGGTAGCGCGCGCCTGTAGTTCCAGCTACTTGGAAGGCTGAGGCAGAAGAATCGCTGTAGCTCAGCAGGTCGAGGCTGCGGTGGCCGAGAGCGGCCACTGCACTCCAGTCTGGGCAACAGAGTGAGACTCCAACTCAAAAAGAAAAAAAAAAGAATTCATCTCAGTAATTTAAAAAAATCAAATTAACTCGCCATATTAACAGAAAAAGGGGAAATCATATCAATAAATGCATTAAAAAGATAAGCTACAATACCCATTTATGATCATTTTAAGCAAATTATTGATAAAATGAATTGCTCTTAATATGATTTTAAAAACTAAAAACCTTAGAGCAATTTTTTTTTTTTTTTTGAGTTGGAGTCTCACTCTGTCGCCAAGACTGGAGTGCAGTGGCCGCTCCCGGCCACCGCAGCCTCGACCTGCTGGGTTCCAGCGATCCTTCTGCCTCAGCCTTCCAAGTAGCTGGAACTACAGGCGCGCGCTACCACGCCCAGCTAATTTTTTTTTGATTTATTATAGAGATGAGGTCGTGCTTGCTCAGGCGGGTCTCAAACCCGCGGGTTCAGGCAATCCACTCACCTCAGCCTCCCAAAGGCGCGGGATTACAGGCTGAGCCACCGAGCCCGGCTGCAATTATTATAATTAATTTGAAATACTGAAAGTTTCCCCTCTGAGAATTTGGCCACCTGAGACCTAATACCTACCACTACACAATATATCCATGTTTCGAACATGCATGTGTACCCCTTGAATATAAAATAAAAATGGAAAAAAAGAAACACACACACACAAAAGAAAGTTTTTTTAAAAAGTCCTCTCTGAAACAAGAAATAAGGCAAAGATGCTTGCTATCCTTACTACTACCCAATAATACATAGACAATGCAGCACCATAAGACAAAAAAAATGAAATAAGAATATTAAAAAGAAGTAAAACTGTCATTTTCCACAGCTCA
This sequence comes from Tarsius wallacei, assembly GCA_963574415.1. Lineage (NCBI taxonomy): Eukaryota > Metazoa > Chordata > Mammalia > Primates > Tarsiidae > Tarsius > Tarsius wallacei. The sequence continues at coordinate 2,087 of CAUYQG010066548.1, read as the reverse complement.
CTGGCTTATATACAAAAATTCTAAAATAATAAAAAAATTACTAGAAATAAAAGTGAATTTGGTCAATATCCCCAAAAATGGATTGTGTTTCATATATTAATAATAATTAGAAAAAGAAAACATTTCAAAGATACCATTTGAAATATCATCAAATGCTTAGGACTAAATCTAATAAAAGATATGTAACACCTCTACCCAAAAATCCACAAAACATTATTGAGATAAATAAAAAGAAAACTTAATAAATAAGGGATATACCACATTCATACATTAAAAGATCAATTAAGTGAATACGTCAACTTTACTCTAAATAAGCCTACAGTGGTGATGGAATTCCAATCAAAATCCAATAAATTATTTTTATGGAAATTAACAAGTTGACTCTAAAATATATGTGGAAACATAGAGGAACACAAATAGACAAGCCAATCATGAAGAAAATGAAGCAGCCTAAAGGTTTAAACTTTCTGACAAGAACATTCATAGCAGCCCTGTCTATAATAACCAAAACCTAGACTCATCCTAAGCATTATCAACAGTAGAATGTACGCATTATTTTCAGTATGTTCCTACAATGGAATACTACATAGCGATGAAAAAAAAACAAACTATGTGGATCTCACAAACAACACAGGATTGACACAACCAGATACAAAAACTATATACTTTATGATTCCACATACATAAAGTTCAAACAGGCAAAATTAATCCGTAGAAATCAAAGCCAAGATAGTCCTAGTGATTGGAGGGACATAGATATGAGGTGCACAAGTGAGGGCTTTCTGGGCAGTATTTCATTTCTTGATCTAGTTAGTGATTATATGAGTGTACTTAAGGACAATTTGTCATGCTGTATACTTAAGATTTAAGCACATTCCTGTACGTGTTGCATTCACATTAAAAATTACTATAGAAGATTCAACACAATACTCATGAAATTACCAACATTATTCTTCTCAGACCTGGAAATGACAATACAGAAATTCATAAGGAAACATAAATGACCATGAATAGCCAAAATAATCCTTAGCAAAATAAGCAAAGTGGGAGGTATCACAATTCCAGACATTAAACTTTACTATAATGCTATGATAATCAAAACAACCCAGTATTGGTAGAAGAACAGGCATATGGACCAATGGAACAGAACAGAGATTCTGGAAGCAAAACCTCAATTTCTCCACCAACTCATCTTTGACAAAGACTCCACCAACAACCACTGGGGAAAGGAGAACCTATTCAGTAAATGGTGCTGGGAAAACTGGTTGATTACACACAGAAGAATGAAACAGGACCCCTACCTATCACTATACTGGATCAAAGACATAGAAAACACAGTCTTATGGAAATCGGAGTAAGCAACCAATTCCTCCATAAGAGATAAGACAGACAAGTGGAACCTTATTAAACTGAAAAGAAACCATCAAGAGAGTGGGAAGACAGCCCATAGAATGAGGAAAAATATTTGCCAACTGAATATCTGACAAAGGCCTAACATCCAGGATCTACAAAGAACTCAAACATGCTGAAAAGAAAAAAAACAAACAGCCCATTAAAAAGTGGGCAAAACAACAGACACATGAAGAAATGTTCAACCTCACTAATCATCAGGGAGATGCAAATCAAAACCACTCTGAGATACCACTTAACTCCAGTCAGAATGGCAATTACCAATAACTCAAAAAATAACCGTTGCTGGAGAGGGTGTAGCGAAAAGGGAACACTTCTACACTGTTGGTGGGAGTGTAAACTAGTGCAACCTCTGTGGAAAGCAGTGTGGTGATTCCTAAAAGCTCTAAACACCAACCTCCCATATGACCCCGCGATCCCCCTACTGGGAATATACCCTGAAGGAAGAACTCAAATCACTTTATAAAAAAGATACCTGCACTCCTATGTTTATCGCAGCATTGTTCACAATAGCAAGAACCTGGAAGCAACCATGCTGTCCATCAAAAGAGGACTGGATTAAAATAATGTGGTACATATACACAATGGAATACTATGCAGCCATAAAAAAGAACAAAATCATGAATTTCGCTGCAACCTGGATGGAACTAGAGTCTATAATACTGAGTGACCTCTCA
>CAUYQG010066545.1:0-12963 GCA_963574415.1 Tarsius wallacei | reverse complement strand
CGCCCAGCTGATTTTTTGATTTATTGTAGAGATGAGGTCTCACTTGCCCAGGCGGGTCTCGAACCCATGGGCTCAGGCAATCCACTCACCTCAGCCTCCCAAAGGCGCGGGATTACAGGCTGAGCCACCGAGCCCGGCTGTCTGCTGCTATTCTAATTGGTCTTCCCTGGTAAGTAGTCTGACCTTTCTCTCTCATCATCTCTAGGATTTAGGATTTTTTCTTTTATACCTATTTTGTGTAAGCAAATTACTAAGTGTCTAGGAATTGGTCTTCTTATTTGATGCCTTGCAGAGATTTTCTGAATCACTTGTGTTTGGATGGTCATGTCTCTGATGAGGGGAGGGAAATTTTCTTGGATAATCTCATGGAATGTTTGTTCTTAGGTGGTCTTTACTCCCTTTCTCTCTCTGGAATGCTGGTCAGATGTAAGTTCAGCCTCTTAATATAATCACATATCTTTTGGAGGCTTTGTTCCATCTTTTGAAGCTTCCTTTGTTTGTTTTTAATAGTTTGGGTTAGTTCCATAGTTTGGTCTTCATGTTCTGAGACTCTTTCTTTTGCTTGGTTCATTCTGCTTTCCATGCTTATCAGTTTATTTATTTGCTTACTGTATTCTTTATTGCTGTCATGTCAGTTATCAACTCTTTCATTGTTTCTTCTTGCCTTTCTTTGTTTCTGTTTGTCCTCTCTATCGATACCTTAATATCTGGATTTATGCTTTGAGGCCGGTCATCGTTGTTTGAGTTCTGAAGTCTGAATTCTCAGGTGCTGTCTTTCCAGGGGTCTGGGGGCATTCCTGTGTTCTTCTATTGATTCTTCTTTGTTATGGATTTTTCTCCCTTCCCTCCCCCTTTAATTCTGTTGCTCAGTGATGGGGGCATAGCTTTCACTTCTGTTTGCTCAATCCCTTATTATTCCTTAGGTAGAGCCTCTGGATTTGTTCAATTTTGGAGCTGGACTGGGGGTGGGGAGCTGTGCTTTCTTTTTGCAGTTTTGAGATTTTTATTAAGGTGTAATGGGGGGAGCTATGGTTCAGAAGCTACCTGTGATCACAGTATCCACTGACTAGGGTGTGGCTCCCCTGGAACCCACTTCCTATCACCTTACAATGATGATACTGGTATATCATCACTTTTAATATATTCTATTAGTCCTCCCATGTGGTGGGAACATATGTATACCTCCCAACTTGTCTGCTGCTAAGTCTCCCACTCCACTTGCATGTTTCTGTGTTTGGTCCAGTGTGGGGGGTGGGGTGTCTGTCTCTCTGGTATTGTGACAGGTATTCTTGGAGAATGCTCTCTAGGCCAACAATCCCGGAAGGGTGCAGAGATTGCCCCTCAATCTCAGGATGCATGCTGCTTAGAATTGCATTTCTTTACTCTTAATATAACCATACTGAATTTAGGTCTTCAACCCAGGAATTTTTGGGGACAAAATTGAGTCCATAGCACATAGTTTCCTATATGAAATAGTTGGAAGCAGACTAGTCATGAATGCATCATTAACCAAGGATGGGACTGAGACTCTGGCCTACACATCTAAAGTGGAGAAATATGAACATCTTAGAAAGAAGGTAGTACTTAAACTTACATTGACACCTCTATAGAATACAAAAACTTAATTTAAATGTAATTGTCCAGTAAAAATGTTTTTTTTAACCTGTACTATAAATTACTCTGAAATTATTGCTTAGTTTCAAATTTTTTCCTTAAAAATCCCTTTTAAGATTACATCAAAAGTTGTATTAGCTTACCTTAGGCAAGTCTAACCAACTTCTGCCCACTATGCTAATGTCAAGACAGGTACTGTGTACCTTGACAACAGAAAACACATGTTTGGGGTTCTAGAAAGGATTATTGTTGAAAGAGTCTACCTATAAGCTTTCCCTCTGGGCGAAGAGAAAAAGAATGGTCAAATTCTCATCTCTGGAAATTTCAGGTTCATGCTTTAGCAGTAGGAATATTTATCCAATATTTATTTGTTGAAGTAATCATTCATTTTTTTTTTTTTGAGTTGGAGTCTCACTCTGTCACCCAGACTGGAGTGCAGTGGCATGCTCCCTGTCACTGCAGCCTCAACCTGCTGTGCTCTGGCGATCCTTCCACCTCAGCCTTCCAAGTAGCTGGAACTACAGGCGCGTGCTACCATGCCCGGCTAATTTTTTGATTTATTGTAGAGATAAGGTCTCGCCAAGTTGCACAGGCAAGTCTTGAACTTGCGAGCTCAGGCAATTCACTCACCTCAGCCTCTCAAAGCGCAGGATTACAGGCTGAGCCACCGAGCCTGGCTAATCATTCATTTTTTAATCACTCCACTTTATATTGAAGTACTGTTTTGATTATATATATGTTGCCCAAAACTTAGTAGTTTAAGGCAGCCCTAATTATTTATTTGCTCAGGATTTTGGTATTTGAGGACCCAGGAGGTAAGAATTAGTGGATCTGTAAGATTCACTTCCAAGGTGACTTCCCTCATATAGTTGGCAAGTTGGTGTTGATTCAGCTGGAGCTGTTGATTGGTAGCCTCAATTCTTTTCCACATGGGCTTCTTTCTTTCTTTTCTTCTCTCTCTTTTTTTTTTTTGGAGTTGGAGTCTCACTCTGTTGCCCAGGCTGGAGTGCAGTGGCAGACTCACTGCCACCCCAGCATCAACCTGCTGGGCTCTGGTGATCCTTCCACCTCAGCCTTCCAAGAAACTGGAACTACAGGCACGCACTACCACGTCCTGCTAATTTTTGATTTGTTGTAGAGACAAGGTCTCGCCAAGTTGCGCAGGCTGGTCTTGAACCCTTGGGCTCAGGCAATCTACTCTCTTTAGCCTTCCAAAGTGCTGGGATTATAGGCTGAACTACTGAGCCTGGCCTGGGCTTCTTCCTGTGACTGCTTGAGTTACCTCACAGCATGGCAGCTGGCTTCCAGAGGAAGCCGACAGTCTTCTCAAAGTCTAGGGCCAAAACTGGCCATATCATCACTTTTAATATATTCTACTAGTCAAAATATTATAGGGCCCAACCACAGTCAAGAGGGTAAAAAAAAGGGCTCTACCTCTTGGTGGGTGTAAAAATCAAAAACCTGTGACTATCTTTAACTCACAAAAAGCACTGGGACGTATATGTCATCCCAAATTTGTTGTAAGCATGTGTGTTTTGGCAGTTCTTTTTGTGAGTCAGTGTTTGGAATTCAGATCATATTTCCCAGAAATATGATACTTAGAAATTGCACCTACATATTCATTGCAGGACAATTCACAATTGCAAAAATGTGGAGTCAACCTAAATGCCCATCCACTGATCAGTGGATAATGAAAATGTGGTATATACCACACACCATGGAATACTGTGCAGCAATAAAAAAAGAATGAAATCATGTCCTTTGCAGCATGTGGGTGGAGCTGGAGATCATCATCCTAAGTGAACTGACTCAGAAACAGAAAACCAAACACCACATGTTCTTTCTCACATAGGGAAGCTAAACTGTCACATAGATGGAAATAACAGACACCGGGGACACCAATAAAGGGATGGAGGTTAGGGTTCAGAAACTATCTATGGGGCACAATGTTCACTATCTGGGAATAGGCCACCTGAGACCCAATCTCTACCACTACACAATATGTCCATGTAATGAATATGCATGTGTACTCCCTGAATCTAAAACTTTAAAAAATACAATGACTAGCACACGCTTCTGCCACTGCAGAGCTTGAAATTGAGTGAGAAAAGTATTAAACAATCATTATACAATGAATTATTTAATTTTGTTACAAAGGCAACAATGAGCATTGCCTAAGAGATTTATCTTACATTTATTTCTCATATTCACACTGTTTGAGACATTCCTCTGCAAACAAACAAAAAAAAAAAACAGTGACTAAAGTTGTTATTATTTGATAAAATGAATTGGTATTTTCTTAGGTTACATAGTCCAGGCAATGCATTTCAGCAGAGGCAATACTGTCTCCACAAGGATGAAAACTGGTTTTGATAGAGATGAATAAAATCTTACCTTTTAATGTATAAAGCACAGATATGCATATAGCACATAACAAGTTATACCTTATATCTGAGATATTAAAATATTATGGGAGAACAATGAAAAAAGTCTAAAAACATTTAACAGGGTGGCATATGATAATAAAAAGTTTGAGAAACACTGGTCTAGGCAATCCCTGCTTATATATACCCATTCTCCACAATGTTCTGTCTGTGTATATCTATTCTAATCAACGTTCTCACACTCTTTCTCCTTAGTCATAGGAAGACCTATCAGCAGAAACTCTTGCCAACCTAACTTGTTACCTTTTAACCCTGCTTTGCCAGATCCCTGGGAAATAAAGGCCACAATTTAAGATAACTTCACGATGTGGTAGCTCTGAGTTTAAAGAGAGCTCAATGTTCATTTCAGCACTATAATATAAATTTCCAGTGGGTAAAAATAATAAAAGCTACATTTACTGGGCATTTACTATGTGATAGGATCTGTGGTAAGTTCTGTAGGTACATTACCTCATTGAATCATCAAAACTCTTTCATGAGTATTACTACGATTCTCATTGTATAGATGAGAAAACCGGAGTTTGGATTGGTCAAATAATTTACTCAAAGCTTGGGATTGAAATCCTGGCCATGTAACGTAAAAGCCTATAGTTCTAACCTTTTAATATTATTACCCACTTTAAAGTAAACTACATTTCTAGGTATCATTTACCGACTTTTTTTTTTTTTGAGTCGGGGTCCCACTCTGTTGCCCAGGCTAGAGTGCAGTGGCATGCTCATAGACACCGCAGCCTCAACCTGCTGGGCTCAGATGATCCTTCCACCTCAGCCTTCCAAGTAGCTGAAAGTACAGGCATGCACCATCATGCCCAGCTAATTTTTTGATTTATTGTAGACATGAGGTCTCACCAAGTTGTCCAGGCTGGTCTTGAACCTATGGGTTCAGACAATCCTCTCACCTTGGCCTCCCAAAATGTTGGAGTTATAGGCATGAGTTACAGCACCTGGCCCCATTTACCTACTTTTTAATGGGGTTATTTTGCTTTTTTCTTGCTGATCTGAGTTCTTTGTAGATTCTGGATATTAGTCCTTTGTCAGATGTATAGTTTGCAAATATCTTCTCCCATTCTGGAGGTTGCCTATTTATTCTGTTAATGATTTTTTTTTTTTTTTTTTTGCTGTGAAGAAATTTTTTAGTTTAGTTCAGTCCCATTTGTTTATTTTTGGGTTTGTTGCATTTGTTTTTGGTGTATTAGCCATAAATCTTTTGCCTAGGCCAAGGTCCAGAAGAGATTTTCCTGGGTTTTCTTTTAGGACATTTATGGTTTCAGGTATGACATTTAAGTCTTTAATCCATCTTGAATTAATTTTTGTATGTGGTGAGAGATAGAAATCAAGTTTCATTTTTCTACAGGTCTATCCAGTTTCCTTGGCACCATTTGCTGAATTGGGTAACACCCAATTTTAAGGAGTATTTAATACTGGGGCACAATCTTAAACTTAAATAGACTTCCCTTTAAACATTTAAAATTGTATTTATAAATTAAATTTAAATATCCATCTTAAATACTTCAATTAACTGATGAATCTTCCTAATTCTTATGCTATGCTTAGAAATCTAATTTACTAAACTTTTGTATAAATTTATATGTTAACTTATTAAACTTAAATAAATGTGATCAAATTAGGTTGCCTTAAATATTCAAATACTGTGGATAAACTTACTGAGATTTTATAAAATCACAAGCCTAAATTTGCTACTCAATTGCACATTTATAAGTTGGGTTTCTAAGACTAATCTAAATAGACAAAATAATTTTGAAAGTTATAAATATCTAAAATGCTAAACATGCACAATTTCTTAACATAAAATACCAATATTGTGGTTTTGATTCTCTTAAACGTTTCTGTACTTAATTCTAAGTCCTTCTGGCTGGGTGCAGTGGCTCATATCTGTAATCCCAGCACTTTGGGAGTCTGAAGAACAGTAGCTACAAAAAAATTTTAAAATTAGCTGGGCATGGTGGCATGCACCTGTAGTCCCTGCTACTTGAGATGCTGAAGTGGGAAGATTGCCTCAGCCCAGGGGGTCAAGTGAGCTGTGATTGCACCACTGCACTCCAGTCTGGGCGACAGAGTAAGACCCCTGACTCAAACAAAACAAAGCAAAGCAAAGCAAAACAAAACAAAAAACCCCAAGCAATTCTAAGTCTTTCCATGTTAAAATATTACTGTTAAGGAAGTGATTCATTTATGGCAGGCAATGATGGGGGCTACCTAGTCAGCTGGTGAGATATTAGACCCAGGGTTATAAATGGGACAGGATTCTTGAGATTGACCCCAATGACACACTTGAATCTTATTTATAGTCACAAATCAAACCCCCCACACCTTCTATGCACAGGGAATGCACCTTCCTGGGTTGGAGTTATGATCACCTATCTTCTCTGCCTACTCATTAGAATTTGCAACTCCCATCCAGAATGTCATGTCACTTGATGAGATTTCTTTATTCTTTAGCTCTTAAGAAACGTAAATAGACTTTCTTCTCAATGTAAAGACTTCTAAACTTGATGTAATCCTGCATTTTTTTTTTCATATATGTTACCTTTCTGGTGGAACTACTCAATTTTTACATCTCTTAAGATAGATAACAATGAATTCTAGGTCACTCTCTTTAATTTTATTTACTTATTTAAAAATTTTTATGTCTTTTACTTTTAGTTGTATGTGACTCATAAAATTTGTAAAATCACATATTATTTTATTTTGAGACTTCTAGAAATCTAAGTATAGGAATTTCACAGTTACAATGTTTACATGTTTAATTGACATTATCATAATACTATTTTAACTCTGTGCTAGGAATCTTCAGAAATAAATATTTTAAGTGTGTAATTCTTGATTATTATGAGTATGTAATAGTTGTATATATGTATGGGTACATGTGATGTTTTGAAATAGACATGCAATGTGTAATGATCAAATCAGGGCACTTGGGGTACCCATCTCCCCAAGCATTTATTATTTCTTTATTTCAGGAGCATTCCATTGTTTTGGGTATTTTTAAATATACAATACATTACTGTTACCTATAGCCATCCTATTGCGGTGCCAAACATGAGATCTTATTCCCTCTAACTATATTTTTGTACTCATTAACCATCTTCTGTTCATGCTCCCTCCCCACCACCCTTCTCAGACTCTGAAGCCATCATTCTGCTTTCTGTCTCCATGAGTTCTCTTTTAAAGGTAATTAAGCCAACAGCTCTGAGATGAGACATCAATATTTCTTAACCTTTAATGCCTTAATGCAGGGACCACATGTATTTCTCGAATGCCTGTATGAGTGGTGAGAGGAATTACACGACGAAGGAAATGTTAAGATGGAGGGTGAGAAAGTGCCTCTTATCTGGGTCCTCTCATGAACTTGGGCCATTTTCAAATGTCCTAAAGGGAGGATTGAAAATTTTAAGTAAAAAGCTGGAAGTGTAGCCCAAATCACTGCTCTTCTGCTGATCTGTGTCTGAAGCCCAAATACCTACAGCATCTAACATAGGCAGAAATAAGTTCACCCGAGTAGTCAAGGGGTTTAGCAATTTAGGGTAGACTAACCCTCTTTCATCTGCTCAGAAGCTGACCCAGGTACCCTTTGCCTCTGAGATCAAGTCTAAATTAATTAACATTATTCTTCAAGCTTAGACCTGAGTATCAAATCAAATTAATTAGCCTCAATAGAACGTAATTCAACGTAAAGCTATGCTCTCATATTATATTCTCAACATAACACCTGTACCAGTCAGGCTGACTTGTTCTCTATTTCCCAGTACTTTTTTTTTTTTTTTGAGTTGGAGTCTCACTCTGTCGTTCAGACTAGAGGGCAGTGGCACACTCACGGCCACCCCAGCGTCGACCTGCTGGACTCCAGCGATCCTTCTGCCTCAGCCTTCCAAGTAGCCGGAACTACAGGTGCGGGCCACCATGTCCGGCTAATTTGTTGATTTATTGTAGAGATGGGGTCTTGCCAAGTTGCCCGGGCTGATCTCAGACCCGCAGGCTCAGGCAATCCACTTGCTTTGGTCTCCCAAAGTGCTGGGATTATAGACTGAGCCACCAAGCCTGGCCCCCCCAGAACATTTTAATTCCCATATCTATGTTGTATTAGCCACCCTTCCTTCTCCCTATCAGCTTAATTCTGAATAATTTTTAAGGCCAAGTTCCGAACCTTTCCTACTACTACAGCACACTGCTTTCTTCTGTCTATACATTCTGATAAGCAGAACCTAGGGTAGCACTGGATCATGTGTAGTTCAGTCCTCTAACCACCTCTGTCCATAAAGTCTTCCTTCTCACTACATTACACCTCCCTAAATAGGGCCGTATTTCTTTTGTCTAACATAGCACCTAAGGAATCATTCTCAGCCTGTAGCATTGAATAGTGAGGTATAGGTGCAGAAAGAAGAGAGAAAATCTTAGGAAGATATTATTTACAGAAAATAGGTCCTAAGAGACAGTCCATAGGTGAGGACCCAGAGAGTTGGTGACATGTCCAAGATCATGCAGTCAACTAGTGTCCGAGGCTATGATGGGTTGTAAATCTCTGGGCACCAGAATTGTCTCTTTCTATTTCAGAGGTTATGCTATCTCATAATGAATCGCTCAGTCCTTTCTTAGATGGACCTGCCTTATTCTAAAGACCATCCATCTCCATACCCCTCCCCTTTCCTGTGTTCCATTCAGAGCAAGAGATGCCAGCTTCTGCTTAAATATCTCTGGTGATTTGATTCTGATCAGAGATTCAGAAGAAGGAGGAATCACCAGGACAGGGATGGTCAGAACACACAAGTCTCTAAAGCACATGATACCTTCCCTACTTCTCACTCCTCAAGAAGTATGTCTAAAATATATTTCGTATCTGATGTGCCTGCATTATGGAGGAATGGTTGAGAACTGAAAACATTGCCGAGTAGGCTCAACAACGGAAAAGACAATAGTAATGATGCTGCCCTCTAGTGGCACAGTGTAGAAACACAACTCATAAGGAAATACCAGGTTCGCATCCTAAAAGAAGCTGCCTTAACCCAAATAACAAGTCAGACCATAAAAATAGTTAGAGGTAGAGAGTTTGGGTTTTAAAAAAATCTTAGAGTTTATAATCTTAGATTTTAATTTATTAGTACTGTAATTCATTGTTATGAGTCAAATTGTGTCTTCCCCTGCCCCCAATTTCTATGTTGAAATCCTAACCTTCAGTACTTTGGAATGTGACCTTATTTGGAAATACAATTTCATCAAATGTAATTAGTAATTAATTACAGATGTCATTAGTTAACATTACTGCAATGAGGTAGGTCCTGATGTAATATGACTTATGCCCTTATAAAAATGAAAATTTGGACATATACACACACACACACATAGGGAAAACCCCATGTGAACGTAAAGATAGAGATAGGGATGATTTGTCTAAAAGTCAAGGAAGGCCACATTGGCAGCAAACTACCTGAAGTTAGGAGAAAGGTGTAGACCAGATCCTTCTCTAGCGCCTTCAAGGGGAGCCTGGTGCTGCCCATAGCTTGATCTTGAATTTTTAGCCTCCAGAACTGTGAGACAATACATGTAAATCATTAAGATATTTTGTCATAGCAGCCTCAGCAGGCTAATACAATCCCATAACTTTAAAGTTACTTTCAAGTGCAATGTTTTGGACTTCAAAATAAGGCATGCAGTTGAGCCGGAAACTGGTATGCTGAAGGGACTATGACAAATGTCAGGGATGAAGACGTGCTCTTGCCCAGTTTTATGACCAACCATAAAACATATTATGTTTGCTGTGAAACTTGCTGACAACTTGGCTTGGTTATAAATACATATTGTCTTGTGGCTCCACCAGGTTGGCAAGTTTCTTTAATCAGTCTTTTTGTCATTCCAACATTCCTCTGGTAGGTAGTGTTTATACTTACAGAATAAATCTTTTATCAGCTGGTGACTTCTGCATTGTAATCGTTGCTATCCTCTTACATCTTATACACCTGGTCTCCTTGAGTATCCTTGAATTTCATACACTAGGGTTAAGCTTTCTGGGAATTACGGGTCTTCCAATCTTGTAAGATGTACACTCTTTGTTGCAACACGGCCCCCGTATTAGTCCTCTAGAGAAACAGAACCAATATATATCCTTGTATATATTATAAGCATTATAATATATATCATGTATTGGTATTTTGATATAAGCATACAACATGTGATAAACAAATCTGCATAATTGGGCTATCCATCACCTCAAATATTTATCATTTCTTTGTGTTGGGAATATTCCAAAACTAACTCTCCTAGTTATTTTGGAATATGCAATAAATTATTATCAACTATACTTGTCCTACTATGCTACTGAACACTAGATCATATTCTTTCTATCTAACTATTTTTGTATCTATTAACCAACCCTTTATACCCTCCTTCCTCCCACACCCTTCCCAGCCTCTGGTAACCACCATGATCTCCATGAGATCAATTTTTTAGCTCCTATATATGAGTGAGAACATGAGACATTTGTCTTTATGTGCCTGGTTTATTTTACTTAACATAATGACCTCCAGTTCCATCCATGTTGCTGAAAATGACAGGATTTCATCTCTTTTTATGGCAGAATAATATTCCACTGTGTATCTTTACCACATTTTCTTCATCCATTCATCTGTTGATGAACACTTAGGTTGGTTCCATATCTTGGTTATGGTAAATAGTGCTGCAATAAACATGGGTGACTTTCTTTGACTGGTAGAATATGGTAGAAGTGGCACTGAACAAGTTCTTGTGCTAAACCTTAAGAGGTCTTATTTTCCACTGTTGCTGTCTTGGAACCCAGCCCCTATGTGAAGAAACATTGCTATTCTGTGGGGGAGGTTTCAAGGAGGATGAGGCCCTGGAGCAGAAGAGACCATGATATAGAGAGCGGTCCAGCCAACTGGCCTTTCTGTCCTCTAGCTAAGAACCCAGGCATGTGAGAAAGGTCACTTTGAAGCCTCCAATGCCAGTCAAGTTTCCAGATGATTCAACCAAGTAAACATGTGCAACAAAGTCCTCTCTGCGAAATCCTGTCCAAACTGCATGATCGTGAACAAATGAATAGTGATTGTGTCTTCAGTTACTAAGCTTTGGGGTGATTTGTTACTCAGCAATAGATGACTGGTACACCAAGGATTTCATTAAAATGATTGCACTGTACTAAATGGAAAGAATTAAGATCCAGAATATTACTTATCAAAGTATAAATGATAGTGCTATTTTACACAGGACATTGAAATGTCAGCTTATCTTGCCTCAGATCAGCTTGTGATTTCCTATTACCATTTTCAGAAGGTCTAGTGTTTACCTGGCATTATTTATCAGTTAAAGTTCTTGCTTAGTTACTTAAATTTTGGGTTTTCCTTTCACTTGTATTAGGCTTTATTAACGGAAAAGAAAATAAAACTATTTCCTACACTATGCCTCTCAGCCTAACCATGGCCAACCGTTTCTCTGCTCTTTCAATCTTGACTATACTCTTGTACCAGCCAGCTCAGACCTTGGGGGTATAAAAAAGAAAAAACAAAAGAGGAGAAAACAGGAACAGAGAAAAATAAAATAAACAAGTCAGAAGAGATAAAGGGAAGAATTGAGGTTCTCTGGAGAAAAATGCAGAAGTAACCTTAAAACTAAAACAAGAATTTGAAGATTATTTCTTTCTCTGGAGCTTGTGGTAGTAGATTCAGAGTTACATGAATCAGAGTCCAGCGTCTTCCATGGGCATATACAGAGGGTGCAAAAAAAAAAGTATTACATTTTAAGAAAGGAAAAAAGTATTAAAAGTGTAATACTCAATATATACTGATAACAGAAGATGACTACAAGTCACGTTTGACTTCTGCAGTTACAAGAGGTGCTCAAAGTGGTTATCATCAGTGTCCAGATACTTCTGATTACCATAAATTGCTGATTGAGCAACACTGATCAAAGTGTCCACTGGTGTTGCTGCATGTGCTGTTTCAATTTCTTCCCAAAGTATCGCCAGCATAGCTGGTTTTCTATGGTACACCACATCCTTTAAGGTCCCCCAGAGGCAAAAGTGAAGGGGTGTTAAGTCAGGAGAAACTCAACTGCACCTCTTTGTCCTACCCATTGTCCTGGCAAATTCTTTTTTTTTTTTAATGTATTTATTTATTATAAAGATGTGGGGTACAATTCAGGGTTAGGTATACAAACATTGATCATGCAGGTATGCTTGTTGATGAGGTTTGCCCCTCCCTCACCTGGCAGTTTCCCTCAACTGCCAATCCCAACCCCCCTCCCCTGACACTTTCCCATTATTGCCAAATGCTTTCTTATGGTATTATAATTGTTTAAGGTCACCTTATGAGTGAGAACATATGAAACTCAGTTCTTTGTTTCTGTGATAAATCACTGAGTATGATAGACTCCAAATCCATCCAATTTGCTGCAAAGTCCATATATTTGTACTTCTTTACGGCTGCATAATATTCCATTGTGTATATGTACCACATTTTTTTATCCAGTCCAGCGTCGATGGGCAACACGGTTGGTTCCATGTTTTTGTTATTGTGAATAGAGCTGCAACAAACATACGTGTGCAGGTATCTTTTTCATAGAATAATTTGAGTTCCTCCGGGCATATTCCCAACAGGGGAATTGCTGGGTCATATGGAAGGTCGATTTCTAGTTCTTTCAGAAATCGCCACACTGTCTTCCAAAGAGGCTGTACTAGTATGCATTCCCACCAGCAGTGTAGAAGCATTCCTTTTTCTCCATATCCTGGCCAGCATCTGTTGTTTGTTTTATTAACGACGGCCAATTCTTACAGGGGTTAGGCAGTATCTCAATGTGGTTTTGATTTGCATTTCTCTGATGATGAGTGAGACTGAGCACTTTTTCATGTGTCTGTTGGCTGCCCATATATCTTCTTTTG